>KE505619.1:17494-40641 GCA_000441515.1 Elaeis oleifera | reverse complement strand
CCAAATAGATTGGATGAAGACCAATTTTTATTGTGTGTGACCCATTGGGTTCAAATCTAGCCGGCAGTGGATCCAAACTTTCGACGTAACCCTAATCCGATTGGATTAGGTCAGCTCAAGAGTCCCAATCAATTAGGACTCTTCCTAATTGATTCTTGAATTAAACTCTTTTAATTCTGATGAGTCCACAAGTCAAGATTGATGTCTAGCAATGTGTAATGACTGTCCGAAAGATTTAAAATTTGATAGAATATCAAAATTATCCTTCCATGATAAGTTACCGTGCAATTCAATCCTTCGATCACACAACATCCCGAAAAGATCATGGGTATGAAAATATGTCAAATTCAAATACCTATCCATATATATCTCTATCCGATGATGATGACTTGATTGATGAACTAGTAAAAATTTTTTCTACTGTTCATCTCTACTCTGGTCAGAGACTCTCAGAGTCATCATCTTATGAGATCACATAGGATGTTCTCTCCTCCTATAAGGAGTGATCGATTTTTTATTGACTACTCACAATCTCTATGTACACTTCACCATATCCAGAATATCTCATACATATCTCAAAATGGTGTGCTAGAGAATAAATCAAAGTAAGGATCCATGTACACAAGGCACCATGATGATTTCAGATCAAAGGATCACATGCACCACTCCCACTGGAGAACTATCTGTCGACATGCTGTAAGGCTCTATCAGATGTTCTTCCTCCGGGTCAGTTAAGTAAACTCATTCTTTAATGAACATCTACATCTTTGTATTAATGTCACCATACAAGTGATTGTGAGATCAACCATCCTCTCTATTGAGCATACATAGAATGTATCAATCTTTTCGGTATCATCATCTCCGACTCGATGATCCAACGACTGAAAATATTTTAAATTGGAGCTATCAAGATTTTAGGTCTCACTGGCATGATCTCATCATGGCCCTAAAATCATTATCCTAATCTATTGGGTTTATCATAATCATAAAATATGATGCGGCAAGTGATAAAACATAATATCTTATAAATAAATAACTAATATCATACAAATGAGTAGAAAAAAATAAAAAAAATTCTTTGCATGCCCATGCGATTGGCTTGTAGGGCACTATTCTTTCAATCTCCCACTTGCACTAAAGTCAATCACCCCTGTACCTGATGCCCATGCAAGGCTTAGTGAACTAATCCATTATGATATTCTTAATATTAACTCATTTTATGATTAAGTCATGAATGAGGTGAAAGTGCCTAGGATGTGCATGGGTTTCTGATGAGACTACACCCAACTTAGTGATGAATCTTTTCATCAGGTAATTTTCTTAGCAATCTTTACTAACAGCATTTAACTGAGTCTAATACAGTTTACTGTTTGAAACTCTTCCAATTCACTGCTCCTCTAGTACTTCCCAAGTATTTTGAGAATGCTTTTCATAGTTTTTCAAAATATCCTATCATGGATCTGCTTGAAATCGATGATTATGCACAAGGCATAAATTATATCAGACTTGGTACATTGAATATATGGGTAAATAAACTCTTTTACACCCATTCATGTTGAACTCTTTCAACATAAATTTTATGTACCTAGACTGGGACAAATCTAGCATTCACTTGTATCTATCCCTATAGATGCCAAGTAAACTGGATGCTTAATCCAAATCTTTTCATGAAAACTTTAGTGATAAGCATATCATTGACTGAGTGCATTATCAGGACCACCTTCCCAATATGCTGTATGTCACCCACATACATAACCAAGAAGTTAGTAGGACTCCCACTTATCTTCTTGCAAAAATACATGGTTCATCTATATTTGATATAGTCAAACATTTTGACTATCTCATCAAAAATTGAAGTACCTTCTCCTCAATATCTGCTTGAATCTCTAAATGCATTTGCCTCCCACTAGAGACAAACTCTCTAGATGGTATGTAGCAATAGCAACAATCCAGATTGACATCCCTGTTAGCAACCTATTGGGTCATACCTATAGGAGCCTTAACCATAGTTCATACTTGACTGATAAACAGGGAGTTCATTTCGGATGTCATGGTTTCAAGCCAACTGTCAGAGTCTCTACTCATGACAATCTCTGAATAGGTCAAAAAAATATTATTCATAATAATGTATGGTGTATAGTCATTCTCAATGATAAATTCATATTTGAGTGGTACATTACACACTCAAAATGACCTTCAGTGAGGAAGTGTGTGTCATGATCGTGCCTCATCAATCAGCACATCTGGTCGAGGATCAACTTGTGGACATTCCACAGATTATGATAGGATAGTTCATAGGTCTTGAACTTCTCAAGTTTAATTATCCTCCCACTGTCCCCTTCTTAAAATTTAAAAGGTGGCATACCTACTGACAAAACACCTTTTGTCTAGTAGGGTGACAGAAATAGTGTCACATAATATTCTTTTAGGATAACCTATAAACATATATAAAACTTGATCTAGCACAAAACTTATGTACATCAACTATTTTCATATAAGTTGGGCAACATGCTTCTTTTTCTATTCTATATCTCATATGGAGTGCTAGTAACAGATTTTTATGATATCTAATTCAAAACATATACAGCAATTTCTAGGATATTTTTCAGAATGAGAATTAAGATTTATGAAGCATATTAGAGAACACACCATATCTCATATGAAGTATCCATCTCTGGGTCGAGATATTATTAGCCTTCGAACATCCATATATTCAAGACTTAATACCTTGCTGTTCCAGACTTAATACCTTGCTTGCCTGAGATATGTGACCATCATATATTTATTTCTTGTTCTCAATTACATGAAGAACAACATCATTGAGTGACAGAAATATAAGACCATAGCCATAAAATTTATTAGAAGGAGAGTAACATTTACTCTTTACATTAATTTCAAAACTGTGCTACAATAGTAAAAGATTTGAAATAATATTTCTGATAAATTTAGGTACATAACAATGATCTACTAGTTTTTAAACCTTACTATAAGGTTATATAGGTTCCTACAGCCTCAGCATGAATAGACCATCCATCAATGTCAAAAGGTAAGTAGTCACCTCACTTCAGCTTTATAGATTTAGCAATACATTACCAAGATGGAACCTATATGAGGTATCACATATCCAAAATTTTAAAGCTGAAACACTCCATGATAATTAGTTTGTATCATATATAAATCATTAGTAGATACAACTTTTGTATCTTACTACTACTTCACACTTTGCAAGGCTACTCTTGCAATTTATCTCTAATGCTCATTTTTTACTGTAATGAAATTAGATACCTTTAGTGAAGACATTCTTCACCTTTATTTCTCAACTATTCCATGGAGTTCGATCAATTTAAAATAAACTCATGCAGTGATAGTGAAGATGTAAATACATATATAAGAATATACAAGGACTATCCATGATAACATGCACAAGTTAGATAAGATTTTTATTTAATTGTGTCTCTCATTATTTTAGCAAATTTCATAACCCTCAAATATGAAAATGAGAAACCTATCATGAAGTTTCTTAGTGGGGTTGAGATCCTAATTCTTCATAAAAAGTCGTGTGGATAGCACAACAAGCTCCTATGAGTTCAAGGGTAGGTAACTCTTTACCAATTGCATCTCATGCAACTTTTAACATAACTTTTGCTTCTAAAACACTTATAGCTTTGTGGATAGCACAACAAACTATAGTATTTTAGTTAAATCATACCTTTTAATCCTATCTAATCATATCTAAATAATACTATTTTGTAGATAGTACAACAAGACAGCACTACCAGAAAATGCCATAAGCATCACTAAGTCAATATCATACCAATCACTATAGTAAGCCTTATAGATAGAATAACAAACTCACTACAGTTTTTGATATACTCTATTGACTTAGTATGAGCTAATTACTATTAGCTTCATAATGCACCGAGACAGTATTAAATCAGTCCCCACAGCAAGCCTTATGGATAGTACAGCAAGCCTACTATAGTTCTTGATATAATAGTCTTAGCATGAAGGAAGGCATAGGTAGTGTTCTTAATACTTCGCCATTATGAGTTAATATAATTTATATAAGGGACTTAGGTCTCATGCACATCCTAAACATATATATCATGCATCATATGCAATCTAAATTCTAATTATAACTACTAGCATGTAAGAGTATATGAAAGAAGACTAAATTTAATGGTTATGGATTTTTGAAGATCATCTGAGCCACAAGATAATTTATGGGTTAAACCCTAGGTGCATAATTGATTGAACCATCTCATGGTCAATCTTAATACGCCTGTGCTCTACAAATGCCTGGTAGTCCAGTCTTCATCTTCATGAAGTTTACCATGAATGCTTGATCTTATTGAAATAAAAAATAATTTTATTCTTAATAATTTTTTTTCCATTATTTTACATCAACATATAAAAATCTCAATCAACAGTTGGAAACAAATAAAGAAAGGTTCAGCTAATAATATAATGCATCAGGGGCACCTAGTCTTTATTGCAATTCTTGCAGATGCATTTATATAATCAGCTAACATGGAAGCATTCATGCATACATCCATCACATGGATGTTTCATAGTCCACAACCATATAACATGTATTTATAATAATTATAAAATATTATAACAAACTACTCATGTTATTTTCATTGTGATATCATTCATACACATGTTAATGGAGATGTTTAAATATATGGACATAGAACCCATCTAGGGTTTTCGATTCAGGTTCAACACTTGACCAAATATTAATTTAAGTCAAGCATTTGTCATTCATTTGAGTTGAATTGATCAATTCATAGGTTAAACCTAATTCAATTAGGTCAACACAGATTCGGTCAACCATGACTCAAACCCTAATCAAATTAGGTAAATGACAATTGGATCAACCTAAATTAAATATGAATTCTAATCAAATTAGAACTATGAATTTGATTTAATATATAATCATTAACTCTAATTATATTAGATCAAATGAATTACGGTTAAACAAATCTATTAGCAAAAAATCTTAATCCATGTCTGATGCATCATTTCCATGATCAAATTTTTTTCAACCCCACACATACGTCGGGCAACAACCAAAATGGTCAACCCACAATGGTAAGTGTCTAATAACATGGTGGTCGGTGCTTGGATCTTAAGTGAATATATCAAATACAAAAATCCTAAATCTTGGTAATGTACATCCATATGTAGCATTCTAAGGCTCTGCACATCACATGCACTGGATTTCAATTCCATCGAAATTAGATTATGGGATCTAACCTTAAACTTGCCTCACCAATCAAAAGATTATAAAATTTCATATCCAAGATTTGAATATGGATTGATAACACTTTATCATAAATAAAATATATCAAGAACATCAACTAAACATCAATCAGAAAATTTGATTTTGACATAGTTTGAACTGGATCTAATCTATATCACAAAAATAATATGAAATTTGATTGAATCAATCAAGAGTGGCTCTGATACCACTGTTGAATTTTGGTGATGCAGCAAAATATAAATTTAAATTTTAACATGCATTCAACAATTGAAGATAAAGCTTAACAATTAAACAAGAGCACCGGAACACAAAACCCTAGGAACCCCTTGCTGATTACAATCAAACGATTCAAAACATACATATCAAGAAGAGATCAGAAGCCATATACCAATGAGAAAACCACTATCTGATAATTTTGAGACCTCCATGAGACTTCAAAGTAGAAGCTCTCCAACGGTGATCCACACAAACTTATCAGGATCCTTCCCAATACGTCATGGTGTTGCAGCCTTCTTCGTAAGCTCGCTGCCAATCATCCTTCGTAAGAACAAGTTGCACCACCACTTGTATGCTTTCATGACCTCTACTAGGATTTTTTTAGAAATCCTTTATGAAAAGATCTCGCCACATACAAATCAGATTTTAAGTTCAACACATAAACAATCTGATTTTTGGACAAGCATCTCATGCTTTCCATTTTCTCTCCTCCCTTCCTTTCTATTTTTCTCTCCCTCTTTTCTTTATCTTTTCCCAACTTTTTTCCATCATTTTTCTTTCATTTCCACACCTACTCTCAGCCCAATTTAGCACACAAAATTTGGTTGTAGCGCCCCTTTTAAATAAGAAACAAGGGGGGATACCATGGGATGCCAACTCTTGGAGTTCCATATGCATTACATGGTATAATTAAATTTTTCCCATAGAAATCAAGGAGATGGCATGGAATAAAAGGTGATTAACCAGTAGAAGGACTCTTCTTCTACTAATAAAATTAATACACCATCATATGGTGTGTGGAAAAAGGATTTAACGTGAGAAACAAAGAGTCCATACCATTAAGGACTCTTCCATAAACTCAACGGATATAAGGGTGGGTCCAATTTATTTTTGGCGTTCAATCTCCTTGTCAGAGAAGGACTCTTCCTTCTCTTCTGCACTTATAATCCCAAGAGGCATCTCATGTCATGAGGAATTAAGAAATGTGTGAAAAGATGGTAAGAAATTTAAGATACCACGTTAAGAAGGACTCTTCCTTCTTAATGCCAAAATAAATGACACCATAATTTTCTTTGTGTGGTTTGATGTGGAGAAAGTTGTTTACCCATGAAACTCTTCCATATAAACCAAATAAATCAACTAATAATTAGATGGTTCAAACCCAATCACATTAGGTCAAGGCAACAAGCAAAGGGTTAGCACAAAGATATTTACACTGAACCCAATTGGAAATTTGGGTTAATTCATGTGCTAGCAATTCATTTAACCCATTGGATTTACAATAAATCCAAATAGATTGGATGAACATCAAATTCTTATTATGTGTGATCTATTGGGTTCCAAATCTAGCCAGCAGTGGATCCAAACTCTCGACGTAACCCTAATCTGATTGGATTAAGTCAGCTCAAGAGTCCCAATCAACTAGGACTCTTTCTAATTGATTTTTGAATTAATTTTTAATTCTGATGAGTCCACAAGTCAAGATTGATATTTAGCAATATGTTATAACTATCTGAAAGATTTAAAATTTGATAAAAATATTAAAATTATCCTTCCATGGTAAGTTACTGTGCAATTCAATCCTTCGATTACAAAACATCCCAAAAAGGTCATGGATATGAAAATATGTCAAATCTAAATACCTATCTATATGTATCTCGATCCGATGATAATAACTTGGTTGATGAACTAGTAAAATTTTTCTACTGTTCATCTCTGCTCTGGCCAGAGACTTTCAGAGTCATCATCTTATGAGATCACATAGGATGTTCTCTCCTCCTACAAGGAGTGATCGATTCTTTATTGACCACTCACAATCTCTATGCACACTTCACCATATCCAGAATATCCCACATACATCTCAAAGTGGTGTGCTAGAGAATAAACTAAAGTAAGGATCATGTACACAAGACACCATGGTGATCTCAGGTCAAAGGATCACATACACCACTCCCACTGGAGAACCATCTGTCGACATACTGTAAGGCTCCATCAGATATTCTTTCTACAAATCAGTTCAGAGAACTCATTCTCTAATGTCACCATACAAATGATTGTGAGATCAACTACCCTCTCCATTGAGCATACATAGGATGTATCTGTCTTTCGGTATCATCGATCTCTGACTCGATGATCTAATGACTGAGAATATTTTAGATTGAGACTATCAAGATTTTGGATCTTACTGGCATGATCTCATCATGGTCCTAAAATCATTATCCTAATCTATGAGATTTATCATAATCATAAAATATGATTCAATAAATGATAAAATATAATACCTCATAAATAAAAACTAATGTCATGCAAATAAGTAAGAAAAAATAAAAAAAATCTCTTCACATCCCCATGTGATTGGCTTATAGGGCACTATTCTTTCATATACAATAACAAAATCCAAGCATGCACACATATGACATGATCATATCATATATATCATGCATCTAATCTAATTAGCTCACATCATCATATAATGTTGTAAATTAATTTCAGATCTGAGCCTACTTTTATACAATATATAAAATATTCAATTGAGATCTAAAATGATATAGAAAAATAATTCAAACACACATATGAATATATGAAAATAAAATTCTGGTCAGATCCAATTTGATGTTGTGCAGAATTTTGCTTAAATCCATATATGAAAATTTATCAAAATAGGTTCAATTCAAATCTTAATTTAGTCTAACTTCTAACCTAAATAATATCATAAAATTTTATTGAAATGGATTTAAAATAGATTTTAATTTGATTGTTATTTCTATAAAATCTACATCAAGAAAATTCTATTATAATAGATTTATAATAACCTTCAATCAATCATTGATTTGCTTCTTGAATCTGATCAAAACTAGATCAAAAATTTTATATTAGCAGGTCTAAATTAGATTTAATGTCTAATATAAAAATTTAATCATATATCATATATATTATATCAAAAAAATTAATCTACATATCCATATATCAATCTGGCTCTGATACCAGTTGAAGAAAAATTCATCCGATCCGATCGGATGGCCATGGTGTGTCTGAAAAATTTTCTATACTAGTAGTAATATAATATTTATATTTATTTTGATTGTAGCAGACTAGGGATCAAATATTGAGAGTTTCTTGCTTAAATTCAAAGCCTTGCGAGGCTTGAAAGCATAGGCTCTCTACTTCGCGTGCACGCCAGGCTCCGTAGGGAAGAGGGATGAAGCCTTGAGCATTAATCTTCAAAAGAAAAGCAAAGAGGGTTGAGATTCAATCTTAGAAGGGAGTCTTCATGCCAAAATAGGAGCCCCCAGGATGTCACGCCAAGAAGAAGGATGCCTCCCTTTTCTTGTTTGCACAAATCCCTCCCAATCTCATCGGTGGGTTTTTGGTTTATCGCACAAATCATTCCTTAACCATTAGTTGTTATGGTTTCTCCCTTTTATAGGTGATGCCCACTATCTTGATCATGTCATAACTAATTTAGGACATTGGATTTGAATCAAATTCAAACCTTATCCAAAGAGGAAATGCAAAAAAGAATAGATGTGCACAAAAGACGGCAGAAACATTTAATGCCTCTTTTTTCTTCTCTTGGTTGGCCACTTTATGAGAGAGAGTCCTTGCTATTTGAGACTCTAAGGATCTCATCCAATTTGGGTCAAATTGAGTCCAATTCGAATCTATTTCAATCCAGATTCAAACCAAACTTGAAGAGGATGTCAATCCTAATCTAATTAGGATTTTGATCCAAGTCTAACTTAAATTTTAATTCAATCAAATCTTAATTAAATCAGATCTAATTTAAAATTAATTAAGATATAAATTGACTCTCTCATAAATTTTTTGGATCATTGATTAGATCATTATCATCCTCAAAATTAGATCTGAACCTCATGTCTAGTGCTAGCTAGACATAGTCAACTTGTTTAATCTCTTATGACCTCTAACTTAATTCTCAATTAAGTTAATCTATTTATTTAATTAAGTCACATACTTTTAAATTGAATAGATAGACTTAGATCAATTCTTTCCTACTTCGTCTGACTTTATGCGTGACTCCATATGTTCGAATACTAAGTCGATAACATAGAAATTATTTTCTGTACTAATCAAAGTTATTATTTAATAATGATTTCTGATGTCCAAATAGATCAAATATTTGTAAGATAATATTCAAGAACCATAGAATATGATTACTGCATAATTCATTCCTTTGATCCTGAATGCTCAGGATGACCTAGGGTTTAACTGTCAACCTTGGATTAGTCATCTACATTGTATTTCAATCTTTTTTAGATCCTATAATCATCACATGGATTGTTCTGATCGAGATTTTACTCAATTAAAATACAGTAATGCATCAACTCCTGAAATATGGAGGGTCAATCATATCTTTATTCACACACCGACTGCCACAAGTATTTAACTATATCCAAAAATCTTTCATCACTGAATTAGAAATTCAGATAGTCCAACACCAAAGCATAGTGAGTTGCTTGCAAGTCACCATAGTGATCTCAGATCGGAGGGATACTTATGCCTATATTTTTCATGAGCAGCTCTTGACAGCAGAGCGCTCTGCAGGTGAGTCACTTATTTATTAATGATGTACTCCTACATCTCATCTATATACCATACCAGTGTCTCCATACTACTTGGTTAAGAGGATAACCAACCTATATGGCACACAATGATCTACTCTTAATAAATGTCATCATCCTTTAATGACGTATCATTTGGTCACGAACATGTTTAAGAACTATTCAATAAATCTTCTTTTATCGATTATCATATAGTTCTAAGGACTTCATCATAAAATTAGAGTTCTATCAAAGAAGATATATACCTTGTGATGAAATAATGTGAAATAACTTTAATAATTTATAATTCATATACAAATTATTAAGAGCACAATCATCCAAACGATTTACTTTAGGACATATTTTCTAACAAAGTAGGACACCATTTTGCCTATAAAAGGGCCTTAAGATGAGATGTCTAAGCCCTAAATAATCCAAACCAAGTCTCCATGCCTCCCCCTCTTTCTCTTGAGCTCTCCACACCCTCTCCCTCTCCTTTCTTCATCATGCCCAAGAGTTGGGCATCTTTGGTCTCCATGCTCAAGGGTTGGGCACCTTCTTCCTTCTACGCGCAAGGTGCGAAGTACTGATTTGAGAGAAGGAGTTCTCTCATCTTTTTCTTCCTCCTTTGAATATTGCTTGCTAGTTTCTTGATGAAAAATAAGAGGAGCTTTTCTAGATCTGTTCCATGGATACCTGTAGAGGTCGGATGCTTGTACAACTTAAAAGAACTAGAAAGAGATATCCACAATCATCAAACTGTGATGTATATCTATCCATGCAAAGATGAAGATGAGATCTTAATGCTTATATTTTGTAAATTTAATTGCTACATATAGATCTTAAGAACATGATAAAGATGATCTTATTAGATGAGATCTAGAAGATGCATGTTAGATTAAATCATTTTCACTGCGCATATAAAAATTTTTATTATTCTAGCATGCATACTACCTTAGATTTTTCTTCAAAGAGAGAAGATGCATGAACACCTTCATGCGAAAGAGGAGGAAGAAGAGACAGAAAGTGATCCTCTCTCTCTCTCTTTATGGCATCAAGAAAGGGAGCGTAGATAGGGAGGCACAGAAGAATTTTTTTCTTCTTTTGCATCCATAAATTTTCATTAACCAACTCTCTTTGCATGAGAAGAATCTCTCCTTTTAATGCCTCACGCCCACCCTTATCTGATCAGGCCAAATCTAGTTTAATTCAACTTTGAATCAAATTCAAACTTCAAAAGATTGGATAAGGAATGATAGATAAGATGGAGTGGAGAGAGATTCCCAAGGGACATGCCCAACCCTTGGATGCATCCCTCTCTGTCTCCTCTCACTTTCACGCATGCACGAAGAGGAGGCATGCTCTCTCGTGCACCCTCTCTCTCTTAGGCATAGATAAGGTAAAGAGTTCTAGTCCAATGGGACTTTGGAATTCTAACTTAATTCGAACCCAATTCGAGTCAAATCTAATTAAGAATTAAGTCTAAAATCTATTTGCGCTAGAAAACCTAATAAATCAAATCTAATTAATTAAATTTGATTTAATTCCACCCCAATTTGATCAAATCAAATTATATAGCATCAAATGTAATTAAGTCCAACTCTAACTCACTAACTCTTAGCAAGTCCTCTCTTATAACTTTTACAAATCAATCCAATCATCAATCATATTGATAATTGGAACAAACTATGATTTAAAAATATAAATCATTCATTTGATCAAGTCAAAATCTCTATTGTGTGTGATCTCATAGATTTTATTCTATCTAATTATAAGATATACTATGATCTTCATCAATAGTATTATTGAAATCCTCTTCAATAGATTGAAATAATTTCAACTCTCTCCAATCAAGATTATCGATCTCAAGATGGTTCTTATGAGTCTTATAATCCACCAGTAATGCTTAGCAACACATCGTGGCAACCTAGCAAAATGGAAGGTGAATGAATCTCTAAGTGTAGTTAACGTGTGGTTCAATTCTTTATCATATCCTGACAAGATGGAGGTTATCGAAAACTCATCAAACTCTATCATCTATCATATATAAGATTTAACTGGCTCGAGTTCAAATCATGAGATCTCATGGAAGCCCCTTTTCATTAATCACATCGCGGTGGCTATGGTCTTAAGAACTCAGCTTCATAAATCATATAGGACTACTTCTCTTCTATTAAAGTTGATAGATTCTATCTAAGTGCACATCCTACTCTTATAATGAACCGACTGTAGCGAACATATATTGTAAAGATCAATATGGCAAGGACACCAAGTATTTATGCAGTCAAACTACAGCAATCTCACTGTGAATAGCCAAGACACTGCAGGTCAAAGAACTACTCATACTACCACAGCATCAAGAAAGTCATTAATAGGTGAGTAGATATCCAAATGACTTCTTATTGTTGATCATGCTCAGTACGTTATTCTCTAACAACCACCTACGCTCTTACTCTAGTATTTTCATACTATAGACTCGAGACTTGTCTATCCAAAAAAAGTGATCTGTGCATCAATCTCATCGAATCGATCACCATTTTATGATGATTCATCAATCTAGAGTAATTCAAGAGTTAACCAATAATGATACATATCTCAAATTCTTAATTCTTTAGGATATATATCATCATCTTATTAATTTTTTGCTAATTTAATGATACATAACACAAGAATAAAATAGAAATGACTCATTTTATTAATAAATAAATAAATTAAGCATAAACTTATATCTTAGAGAAAATATAATGTGTCAGTCAGATTGGCTTCTAGGGCATACATCTAACAGAAAGATTTTGAAATCAATGAAAAGTAATTTTATCCTTATTCTTTGGTTCATTAGAAGTTCTTCGGTTGTCTCGAGTTTTGAAAAAATGGAAGATAGTGTTCGATTGATCTTGGGACAAATTGGTTTAGTGCTGCAATTTTGCCTGTAAGGCACTGAAGTTTTTTGATATTCTTGGGTGAACCCATCCCCTGTATGGCCTAGATTTTTTCGAGGTTGGCCTCTATTCCCCGATTGGACACCATGAAATCCAGAAACTTATTTGATGTGACTCCAAAGATGTATTTAATCAGATTGGGCTTTATTTGATATTTTCTCAGGGTAGTGGAGGTCTCCTCAATGTCTTCAATATAAGTTCTGGAGGTTCTACTCTTGATAAGCATATCATCTACGTAAACCTTCATGTTCTGCCTAATCTAATCCTTAAAGATCTTATTTACAAGGTGCTGATAGGTTGCATCTATATTTTTAGGTCAAAAGGCATGATCCTATAATAGAAGAGACCCTGATCAGTAATAAAAGTAGTTTTCTCCTCATCTTCTAGTGTCATTCGAATTTGATTGTATCCCGAAAATCATCCATAAAGATGAGGAGCTCATGCCCTAAGGTTGTATCCACCAGCTGGTCGATGGAGGATAAAGGATAGCTATCCTTTGAGCATGCCTTATTTAGATCTATAAAGTCGATGCAGATCCTTCATTTGTCATTTGCTTCTTTCACTAGAACCACATTTGTGATCCAACTGGGATAGGCAACTTTTCAGATGAAACTTGCATCTGGTAATTTGTCCACCTCTTCGGCTATGACTTTTTACCATTTGGGTATGAAGCTTCTCTTCTTCTATTTGATGGGGCGGTGGCTCGAGTTGATGCCTAGTCGATGCGTCATTACCTCTGGATCGATGCTTGGTATATCTGTCAAGTCCAAGTAAACACATCCATATTTTCTACAAAAAGAAGATGAGACATCATTTGGCTACCTAATCGAGTCTTGACCCGATCTGGATAGTGTGCTCCTGGTTGCCGTCATTCAGCAGAATCATCTCCAGATCCTCCACCAACTTTCTTGCTCTTCGGATAGCTCATCTCAAATGTCTAGCCCATCCATCAGGTAGGCTTCAGAAGGCTTCATGCCATGAAGTGCAATGTTATGGCACTGTCGCACTAAGGCCTAATCTCTGTGGACTTCGCCAACTCCAAATTCTATCGAAAACTTATTTTCAGATGATAGGTGGATACCACGGCTTGAAGTGCATTGAGTCCTGGATGCCCGAGATGGCATTATAGGCCGAAGGTGCCGAGACTTCTAGGAAGTCCATCTGAATCTTGGATCGTTAGGGAGATCGTTCGGCTACAACAGCAAGAGTTATAACCCCTTCAACTTATACTGCATCTCTAGTAAATCCCACCAGAGGGGAATCTAATTTCCCAAGCCACTCATGGGGTATATCCATTTGAGAGAAAGCATCATAAATAAACATCGGCCGAATTTTTATTATCAATAAGGATGCGGCGTATATCATAATTTTTGAAATTTAAATTATAACATTACATCATTATGTGTGAATTGAACCCCTGGGTGTATTCATTTGTAAAAGTAAGAGATTCTTTAGTCTTCGATTTCTTGGAAGGGTCGATTGACTCCTCCACTCTACTCCGATGCCCTCTGATTATTGCATTTAATACTCTCATAGGAGGTCGACCTCTAGAGGGTTTCCTTTGCCATTGTTTTGGTGGGCCAGGTGATCTCTGTCATTCTTCTTGCTACTCCTACCGATGCCTAATAAATCGATCTAGGTGCCCACACCGAACGAGCTCTTCTATCTCATCCCGAAGCTAGATGCAATCTTAGATGTCATGTCTATGGCCATAGTGGTACAGGCAATATTTGTTGTGATTCTACCTTGGAGATCCGATCTCTGATCTCCATCAGCACTTGTGCTCAGGCAACATTCAGTGGGGCATAGTTCGTAAACTTTCTAGATGGAGATACACACCGCTCTCTTCTAAAATTATTCTTCTGTCAGGGGTTCTGTGGGGAGTTTGGGACCTTCGATGTTGGAGCGGAGAATGAGAGTGCTACGATCCTTTGGCAGAGATTCTAGCTTTTCTTCTTTCCTTTCTTTGATGATCGTACTTGCCAGAGGCTCACCCTCAAATGCTTCATCTACCCTCACAGATTTCTTCGCCCGAGCCAACATGTCGGCGAAGTCACGGGGGTAAGTCTTCTATAATGAGTAGCAAAGATCATTCTTCAGTAATCCACCATTCAAGGTGGCCACTGTGACCGACTAATTTAGGTAGCAAACTTCTAAAATGGCTGCATTGAAGCGACTGAGATAGGATCGAATTGACTCTCCCTCTCTTTACTTTATGTTCATTAGGGAGTCCAATCCTTTTTGCTGCCTCCTATTGCTCATGAAATGGCCTACAAATAGTCAGCTCATCTGGTCGAAAGAATGGACTATTCATGGCTTCAGACTAGTGTACCAATACCAAGCTATGCCGTTCAGGGTTGATGGGAAGGTTTGGTAGAGAGTGGCATCGATTTCTCCATGAATAAGCATCAGAGACTTGAAGTTTTTAGATAATCTATGGGATCGATAATCTCGTGGTAGCTTTCCAACTGCAGCATTTTAAAATTTTTGGAGAGCGGCTCCTGCATAATTCAATCGCTAAATGGTGAGTTGGTATTATACCCATCATCATATGCCGACGTCTAGTGGCGGATTGCTTAGATCCACTCATTCATTTTTAAAGTTTGCAGTCAATATCTGCATCCCAGATAGTACAGTTCTCTGAGCACTATGGGAGAGATCATCGGTTGGGAGTTGAGTCCTGCTTGGAATGAAGACTCGGGGACCGCCATCTTCTCCATTCTGGACTATGGGGCCAACCGTGATGAGTTTGTCTCCCCGCTCAGGGCTCTGTGGGTGGACCGACAATCGTTCGTGGGTTGCCGGCATAGGTTGTGGTGTAGGATTTGCTGGCTGTGGATCCATCATCAATGCAGCATTGGTTGGTGGCACTACTATCGATGTCGGTGCCAGTGCTGCAGCCATCGGTGCAGTGTGAAGCTGTTGGATCATCTAGATGGTAGTGGTCAAAATCTAGATCTGCTAAAATAGTAGGTGCAACTGCTCTGTACTAACGGTTGTTACCTATTGTGGAGGTGGTTGATAAACCTCCGATGGTGTAGCTTATTGGCTGGCTATGTTCTCTATTGGCTGGGAGGTAGCAACGATGGCTGATCATTGGGAAGATGCCTTGCGTAGGGCTATGGTCTCAATTTATTGCTCCTTCTCGAAATTGGATCAAAGATTCTTCATCTAGCATCAATCTGATGCCACTAAAATTGGAGACTCAGTCAGAAATACTGAAGCGGTGGCATATCCTCTTAGAAGAGAATCCTACAAGACAAGTCCTGACCGAAGTTAGCTTTTATAGGGATCCTCCAATGCTCAAGTTAGAAATCAGAAAAATAGGTAAGAAAGAGTGTAGAAAGACTATGTGCGTGCATACCTTAGGGGGTCTCCTAGAGGTCTTTCTTATAGGCGAAGGTTGGAAAATCATTTTAGGCAGATTACGTGGTCAATTTAGATATGATGTGGTAAAATTTTGATTGAAATTTTTGAGATCGGGTGGTTGCATCTATCTTATCAGTTCTGAAACCATCACGAGCATCTTTGAAATTTAAAATAAAGGCACAAATTGGGTTGGATCAGCTTCTTTCGTTGAGACTTTGGTGTGGTCTAATGGAGACAAGTGCCAAAGGGAAGAAGCAGTTGGAGTCAATTGCGTTCAGTAAGATAAGATCGATGAAGGCTGAAGTATGTCTATAGTCAAAGTTGAAGGTCGGTCAATTCAGACGTCCGGTTGTCTACAGATGCTAGACAGATGTCGGTGATCATGGAGGATGGGATAGGATTGGTACCAAAGTTGGGATTAGCCCGAAGTTAGGACCGGTTGATCTCGAGTGTTTTGCTTAGGGGGATCTCTGGGAGTTAAGGATCATCAGGAGCTGGAGCTAGGATCGGGAGGTCTCGAGTTATACATTGGATAACTTCATATGTTTCTTGTACGGTGTAGAAGAAACATATTTCTTCGGGATCACACATTTTCATTCCTGACTGTGCTGTGACATCGACCTTGCTTATCATATCATCTACACTTATGTTAATTCATATCTTCGGCCTAAGTGACAAATTTTCCTCCAACACTGTCATTGATCCTTGTGAAGGGGATAACAAGAAAATTTGATCCCTTTAGTCCCAAATCTATTTAGCTATGATTCCAACCTTTTAATAGCAGCTAAGCTACAACTACTTTTTCAGTTCAGAGCTACAACTACATTTTTGAAACCATGAAAACAACCAAAAATTGAAACAAAATAGAATCCTATAAACCAAAACTAAAATAAGCTAAGAAATAATATTACATGATATTGTTTTGCTTATTGATGCATTTGAACTATAATTTCTCTAGTGTTTTTGTCAGAAAAGTTTGATAAATATAACAAGAAAAAGCAGTCAAGTCTCTGAATAGGATATGAAGAGCATTGTTAAGCCGAAAAAAATCTTGGAATTGATAAGGGTATAATTAGAGTTTGCAGATCTAGACTACATGAAAAGCCAAGCATAACATTTAGATCAATTAAGATGGCTTGCCAAACTGCCCTTAAAATGAAGGAAAACTTCAATCATCATCAAGGTTTGTAATTTTAGTAGTAGGTAACATACCGTACTGTAACAACAATCAGTAACACATAGACACCAATTTGGTATTGGCACAATAGTTTTGGCTTATTTCTATGTTTATTTTTATTTTTGATAATTATTTTAAAATTTATAGATGTCTAAAAGTTCTGTAATCTACTTCTAGAATACCTAATTAAGACTCCATTACTAGTTAAATGCACAATTAAGATTTTATCAATGCTCGAAGTATTCAAATAAATTTCCAACTAGCAAATTTAGATATTTTAAAAATTTCAAATTTAAATGGCCCGAGCAAAAATTAGAAATTTTATAAAAATTACTTATGGTATTATATATGTATACCATTCATACCATAGCTGTAGATAGTTAGTATCAAAAGTTTGAAAGAACAACCCAAAAGTAATCTTTTATTAACTAGGAGACTATATGACAAACTATGCTAATACATATCAGGAAAATTATTAAGCTTCAAAAGTTCCAATTTTTCATTAGACATTGTCTCAAAAGACTCACACAGCATGAGCCCTTGATGTCTCATTCAAAAATAACTGAAAATAAAAATTAGACCTGATAATACTTGATTTATATGTCATCAAGAATACTTCGATCATTCTCAATAACATTTTCCAGCAACAACCATTAATCCTCAAAGAATCTAATGGAATTTCTTATCCAAAAAAAAAAGAATGCAACAGAATTAACAAAACAATATCATTAGATGAAACAATCTGAAAATCATGAAATACATATAAACTAGAGTTTTTAATATACCAACATGTCAAAAAAAAATAATAGTGAGATATCCAAAGTAATTTGGAATATTCAAACCCAACAGCTTTATGTCTACTGATACAATATTAGATACTCAAAGTAGTAATACTATCTTGTGAAGGGGATAACAAGAAAATTTGATCCCTTTAGTCCCAAATCTATTTAGCTATGATTCCAACCTTTTCAATAGGAGCTAAGCTACAACTACTTTTTCAGTTCAGAGCTACAACTACATTTTTGAAACCATGAAAACAACCAAAATTGAAAACAAATAGAATCCTATAAACCAAAAACTAAATAAGCTAAGAAATAATATTACACGATATTGTTTGCTTATTGATGCATTTGAACTATAATTTCTCTAGTTTTTTGTCAGAAAAGTTTAATAAAATATAACAAGAAAAGCAGTCAAGTCTCTGAATAGGATATGAAGAGCATTGTTAAGCCGAAAAAAATCTTGGAATTGATAAGGGTATAATTAGAGTTTGCAGATTTAGACTACATGAAAAGCCAAGCATAACATTTAGATCAATTAAGACGGCTAGCCAAACTACTCTTAAAATGAAGAAAAAACTTCAATCATCATCAAGGTTTGTAATTTCAGTAGTAGGTAACATACCGTACTATAACGACGATCAGTAACACCTAGACACCAATTTGATATTGGCACAATAGTTTTGGCTTATTTCTATGTTTATTTTTATTTTTGATAATTATTTTAAGATTTATAGATGTCTAAAAGTGCTGTAGTCTACTTCTAGAATACCTAATTAAGACTCGATTACTAGTTAAATGCACAATTAAGATTTTATCAATGCTCAAAGTATTCAAATAAATTTCCAACTAGCAAATTTAGATATTTAAAATTAAATTAAATGGCCTAGTAATAATTAGAAATTTTATAAAAAGTACTTATGGTATTATATATGTATACCATTCATACCATAGCTGTAGATAGTTAGTATCAAAAGTTTGAAAGAACAACCCAAAAGTAATCTTTTATTAACTAGCAGACTATATGACCAACTATGCTAATACATATCAGGAAATTATTAAGCTTTAAAAGTTCCAATTTTTCATTAGACATTGTCTCAAAAGACTCACACAGCACCAGCCCTTGATGTCTCATTCAAAAATAACTGAAAATAAAATTAGACCTGGTAAGACTTGATTTATACGTCATCAAGAATACTTTGATCATTCTCAATAACATTTTCCAGCAACAACCATTAATCCTCAAAGAATCTAATGGAATTTCTTATCCAAAAAAAAAAGAATGCAACAAAATTAACAAAAACAATATCATTAGATGAAAACAATCTGAAAAACATGAAATACATATAAACTAGAGTTTTTAATATACCAACTTGTCAAAAAAACAAATTAATAGTGAGATATCCAAAGTAATTTGGAATATTCAAACCCAACAGCTTTATATCTACTGATACAATATTAGATACTCAAAGTAGTGATACTATCTTGTGAAGGGGATAACAAGAAAATTTGATCCCTTTAGTCCCAAATCTATTTAGCTATGATTCCAACCTTTTTAATAGCAGCTAAGCGGCAACTACTTTTTCAGTTCAGAGCTACAACTACATTTTTGAAACCAGGAAAACAACCAAAAATTGAAACAAATAGAATTCTATAAAACAAAACTAAAATTAGCTAAGAAATAATATTACACGATATTGTTTTGCTTATTGATGCATTTGAACTATAATTTCTCTAGTTTTTTTGTCAGAAAGTTTAATAAAATATAACAAGAAAAAGCAGTCAAGTCTCTGAATAGGATATGAAGAGCATTGTTAAGCCGAAAAAAATCTTGGAATTGATAAGGGTATAATTAGAGTTTGCAGATCTAGACTACATGAAAAGCCAAGCATAACATTTAGATCAATTAAGACGGCTAGCCAAACCGCCCTTAAAATGAAGAAAAAACTTCAATCATCATCAAGGTTTGTAATTTCAGTAGTAGGTAACATACCGTACTGTAACGACAATCAGTAACATGTAGACACCAATTTGGTATTGGCACAATAGTTTTGGCTTATTTCTATGTTTATTTTTATTTTGATAATTATTTTAAGATTTATAGATGTCTAAAAGTGCTGTAGTCTACTTCCAGAATACCTAATTAAGACTCGATTACTAGTTAAATGCACAATTAAGATTTTATCAATGCTCGAAGTATTCAAATAATCCAACTAGCAAATTTAGATATTTAAAATTAAATTAATGGCCCTAGTAATAATTAGAAATTTTATAAAAATTACTTATGGTATTATATATGTATACCATTCATACCATAGTTGTAGATAGTTAGTATCAAAAGTTTGAAAGAACAACCCAAAAGTAATCTTTATTAACTAGTAGACTATATGACCAACTATGCTAATACATATCAGGAAAATTATTAAGCTTTAAAAGTTCCAATTTTTCATTAGACATTGTCTCAAAAGACTCACACAGCACGAGCCCTTGATGTCTCATTCAAAAATAACTGAAAATAAAATTAGACCTGATAAGACTTGATTTATACGTCATCAAGAATACTTTGATCATTCTCAATAACATTTTCAAGCAACAACCATTAATCCTCAAAGAATCTAATGGAATTTTTATCCAAAAAAAAAAGAATGCAACAAAATTAACAAAATAATATCATTAGATGAAAACAATCTGAAAAACATGAAATACATATAAACTAGAATTTTAATATACCAACTTGTCAAAAAAATTAATAGTGAGATATCCAAAGTAATTTGGAATATTCAAACCCAACAGCTTTATATCTACTGATACAATATTAGATACTCAAAGTAGTGATACTATCTTGTGATGGGGATAACAAGAAAATTTGATCCCTTTAGTCCCAAATCTATTGAGCTATGATTCCAACCTTTTTAATAGCAGCTAAGCGACCACTACTTTTTCAGTTTAGAGCTACAACTACATTTTTGAAACTATGAAAACAACCAAAAATTGAAACAAAATAGAATCCTATAAACCAAAACTAAATAAGCTAAGAAATAATATTACATGACATTGTTTTGCTTATTGATGCATTTGAACTATAATTTCTCTAATTTTTTTGTCAGAAAAGTTTAATAAAATATAGCAAGAAAAAGCAGTCAAGTCTCTGAATAGGATATGAAGAGCATTGTTAAGCCGAAAAAAATCTTGGATTTGATAAGGGTATAATTAGAGTTTGCAGATTATAGACTACATGAAAAGCCAAGCATAACATTTAGATCAATTAAGACGGCTAGCCAAACTGCCCTTAAAATGAAGAAAAACTTCAATCATCATCAAGATTTGAAATTTCAGTAGTAGGTAACATATCGTACTGTAACGACAATCAGTAACACGTAGACACCAATTTGGTATTGACACAATAGTTTTGGCTTATTTCTATGTTTATTTTTATTTTGATAATTATTTTAAGATTTATAGATGTCTAAAAGTGCTGTAGTCTTCTTCCAGAATTCCTAATTAAGACTCGATTACTAGTTAATGCACAATTAAGATTTTATCAATGCTCGAAGTATTCAAATAATTTCCAACTAGCAAATTTAGATATTTAAAATTAAATTTAAATGGCCCTAGTAATAATTAGAATTTTTAAAAAGTACTTATGGTATTATATATGTATACCATTCATACCATAGCTGTAGATAGTTAGTATCAAAAGTTTGAAAGAACAACCCAAAGTAATCTTTTATTAACTAGTAGACTATATGACCAACTATGCTAATACATATCAGGAAATTATTAAGCTTTAAAAGTTTCAATTTTTTCATTAGACACTGTCTCAAAAGACTCACACAGCACGAGCCCTTGATGTCTCATTCAAAATAACTGAAATAAAATTAGTCCTGATAAGACTTGATTTATACTTCATCAAGAATACTTTGATCATTCTCAATAACATTTTCCAGCAACAACCATTAATCCTCAAAGAATCTAATGGAATTTCTTATGCAAAAAAAAAAAAGAATAGCAACAGAATTAACAAAAACAATATCATTAGATGAAAACAATCTGAAAATCATGAAATACATATAAACTAGAGTTTTTAATATACCAACTTGTCAAAAAAAAATTAATAGTGAGATATCCAAAGTAATTTGGAATATTCAAACCCAACAGCTTTATATCTACTGATACAATATTAGATACTCAAAGTAGTAATACTATCATTTCAAATTGATCAAGGTGCAAACAGATCATTATGATTTATTGAGTGTCTGAAGTCTTTGAAAAGTGATTACTCAAATTAGGGTTGGCAATGCTTAACCTGCTTAACTTGATTAAACCCATTGCAGGTTAGTTTAGGTTACTCATTTATTAAAATGATGAGGTTTATGTCTAGATTTTTGATCCATTTAATAAACATATTAGTTTGGGTTGACAAATTTTTGACCTAACTTGTGTATAACCTGACCTAATTATCACCCTTAAGTCAAAAAGCATATACAGCAGAAGAAGAAGTGAAAGGAAAATAAAAGGGAGGAAATAAGAAGGAAAAGAAGAAAGGAAAGGAGGAAAAAGAAAAGGAAAGAGAAAGAAAAGAATTGTCAAAGGAAGGAAAGAAAGAAAAGGAAGAAGAAGAAAAGGAAAGCAAGGAAAGAAGTAGAAAAGGAAACACAAAATGGAAGGAAGAAAAGGAAAGAAATAAAGGAAGGGAAGAAGGGAAGTAGAAGAAGAAAAAGAAGGAAAAAAAAGAAAAAGGGAAGATGAAGAGGAAGAAAGGAAGGGGAAGGGAGAGAGAAATGAAAAAAAGGAAAGAAAAGAAAAAAGAAAAGAAAGGAAAGGAAGAATAAAAAG
>KE505618.1:288584-309802 GCA_000441515.1 Elaeis oleifera | reverse complement strand
GCTAAATTGAAACACGATTATACACAGCTCCTAAACTGGAGTGGTCAATCCCATCTTGACACACGCACCGACAAGTCAAGTACTTGACTACACCCAGCTGCCTTTCGTCACTGAATTAGAAATTCAGATAGTCCAGTGCCTAAGTGCAGTGAGTTGCTTGCAAGTCACCGTGGCGGTCTCAGGTCGGAGGGACATTTATACCCATATCCTATCGGAGCAAATCTTGACATCAGAAAAAGCTCCAGAGTCGGTCACGTTCAGTGCAGATGTACCCTTACATCTCACCTGTATGCCATATCAGTGTCTCCACACTCCTTGGTTAAGAGGACAACCAACCCATATGGCACACAACGACCTATGCTTGATAAACGTTGTCGTCCTTGGTAACAACGTATCATTTGATCGTGAACAGGTTTAAGGACTAAACGATAAATCCTCCTTTGTCGAGTCTAAATAGTCCTAAGGACTTCACCACAACACAGGAGTTCATTAGAAGATGAAACAATTTGTGATGAAAAATATCAAAATAACTTTTATTATTTATAATTCATATACTAATACAAGAAAGAGCACAACCGTCAACAGGTTGACGATTGGCTTTGGGACACTATTCCCAACAAATCCGTCCCAACAAATATAGTCTATTTAGATAATAATCAATAGCAAGCATGTTAATACAAAGATAAGATCTCAATAAAATTTTATTAAAACTGAACAAGGGAACATGTTATTCATTACATAAAAAAAAATTAGAAAAGATAAAAAAATTACAACCGATGCTAAAAATTTTTCTACTTCCACAAAACTCAGTCATTTAGCCGCACATGCTGGATGATTGCTTCAACTTGAATCTTAGCATGGAGGTGGAGGTTTTGTGAAGGAAGGTAAGATAGAAGGCATGGATAGATTTTGGATGGCAAGAGAGAGGGAGAAAGGATGGTGGACGTCCGGTTTGTGGAGGTGGAAAAAAACTAGGACTAGGGTTTTAGAACAGAGGAAGAGAGGGTGGTGTGTATGGGGTTTAGGTGTGGAGTATGGGAGGTTATAAATGGCTGATTTGTGTGGAGGCATGAAGAACGAGGGTAGCCGGATGGAAGGATAAAATATTTGATGTCCCTTTCTCATTTCTTGTGGCCTCCTTTTTATAAAGTATTTCATATCACGCATTTAACATCGGATTCACTTCGCATCATCAACAATCCATTGCGTTTGCCTCCGCATCCCAACTTCTCACGCTTGTTTCCACATTTGAACTGCTTGCTGCGTTCATACCTGAGGCCTGTACACCAGCTGTTCGTGTACACAACCGTGTGCATGTTTCATCCCAGCCGTGTTCATTTTCTTTCGCGCTTGACTCCTATATCCCATGTACAAGCTGCATCAAATACTGCAGGGCCCACAATGCATGCCAGCCCTCTCAAAACCGTTGCATCCATTCATTCAGGCCGCTCCCAGCTCCTGCATCAAGACCACAGGCCGCACTCAATTTATGCTCGCTCGCCCACTTTGATGTGCAACAGAAGCCCGCCAAAATGCCGTATTTAAACCCATGCTTGTTTTCTTTATGCAATTAATGCACAGCACAAAATCATGGGTCTCCTCCTCATATTTAAATGCTCACGAAGTTAGACCATATAGAGAGTTTCTGTATACCATATGAATACCTTTGTGAGCCTACCATGATCCATACAAAAATAATTTATTTCTTATATTCATTGGATCTTTATTATGCGTACATATATCTTCGCGTGTCGTGCACCTGATAAACTTAAATTTGAACTCGAGCTTCATTTATACGTATTGGAGGACCGTTGCATGTTATTTACAATTAAGTCTTTATAATTAATTATTCCTAAAAAAAGTATAAAATGAATCAAATACTAAATAATAAAGATTTTAATACTTCTTATATCGCATTTAATGAACTGATCATACCTCCCAACTTAAACTTTGCTCATCCTTGAGTAAAATAGATAAATCAGTAGTGGGTACCGACTCGGTCTTGAATTAAAATTTAGTTTATGCATTCCTAAAGGCAGCTGATACTCGACCAGACTATTGAAGAGGTACGTCATCGGATTATTAATTCAACCCAGTTAGTGATTGAGTGTTAGCCATAAAAATTTTTAGAGATCTTATTTTACCAACTCCTCACTTTACTTTTAGGTCCTCTAACAAGATGTGAGCTGGATTTATTATCTTCTTGCAATTTAGTCCCCTTATTATCTACTACTATTTTTTTCTTTTTCTCTTTTTTTTAAAACCCTTGTAACCGGTTTCTTGCATCTTCATCTTTTGACGTGAACCACAACGCTTACTTAGGTGAAGGAGCTCGATTACTCAGTGAGACGATGCTAAACTTTTTTTTTAGCAAATTTAAGGAGAACTTTTACATACCTCATCCTTTCTACCTAAACCCTATGAAGCATATTCTTCATTGAGATCAGTAAGAAGAGGGTTCTGGAATCACTTTTAAAATTTGGTCTGGGCTAAATCCTATCATTCATGGGATTTTCTTAATAATTGCCTCTCAGGATCTCAAAAATTATCTAGACCATTAATCATTGATTAGGATACCTAATTAACTTTTTAATCAAAACAAAGTTTGAGTACATAAAGCTAATTATTTCTAATTGTACTTGAGGACTCACTAAAGTTAAAGTTAGTTATTCTCCCCCAACTTAATTTCTATTATCAAAAGAAAAGCTTAATGAAAAATGTAACATAGAAGGAAACCACCTAATGTGTCCTTGCTGTAGGTCCTTCTTCAATTGGTTGATGTTGATGATCTTCTCTCCTCAGCTTATTAAATTTCTACAAAATAAAATTAAGTGATTGAGAAAAAATAGAAACATTGGGTTGCCTCCCAACTAGTGCAAAATTTAACATCTTCAGCCAGACTACAGAATTTTAATCATGGAGGTTCGTACATGATCATCACCTCCCCAGTTTCTTTTGTGCCCAGCTCCAAGAATGATTTTAATTGTTATCCATTAACTTTAAAGTGGCACCATTACTTGAGTTTTCAATTTCTACGGCACCGTACATGAAGACTATCTTGATTATATAAGGCCCAGTCTATCTAGATCTTAATTTCTCTGGGAATAGGTGTAGCCTAGAATTATATACACGAACTTTTTATCCAGATATAAAAGATCTTCTACTAATTGCTTGATCATGAAAAGTTTTAGTTCTTTCTTTATAAATTTTAGTATTTTCATAGGCTCCATTCCTAATTTCCTCAAGTTCATTTATTTATAATTTCCACTAGCCTCCGACCGCATCCAAGTCTATGTTTAATTTTGTATGGCCCACATTACCCTATATTCTAGTTCTACTGGCAAGTGACATACCTTACCAAACACAAGTCTATAAGGAGATATTCCTAAGTTGGTCTTGAAAGCTATACGATATGTCCATAGTGCATCTATCAATTTCAACGACCAGTCTTTTCTGTTGGTGCTTACAATTTTTTTTAGGATGACTTTGATTTATTGATTAGAAATCTCAACTTGCCCACTCATCTGCGAGTGATAAGGTGTGGCCAGTTTGTGGGTAATATCATATTTCTTCATCAGTGATGCAAAAGATCAGTTGCAAAAATAGGTTCTGCGATCATTAATGATGGCTCTAGGGGTACCAAATTTGGAGAGGATGTTTTCTTTAAGAAATTTTACAACAATCCTACTATCATTGGTCTTGCATGGCACAGCCTCTACTCACTTGGAGACATAATCTATGGCTATCAAGATGTACTCATTCTCAAAAGATTTTGAAAATGGTCCCATAAAGTCTATTCCCCACCAGCCAAAAATTTTTACAATTAAAATTGGATTCATAGGCATCATATCTTTCTTGGTGATCCATCCTATTTGTTGGCACCTAAGACAACTTTTAAGACAACTTTTACAGTATTCATAGAAATCTCTGAATAGGTTAGGCCAATAGAATCAACATTGGAGCACTTTAGCTACAGTCTTTTTAGCTCCAAAATGACCACCACAGGCTTGGTTATGGCAAAAGGATAAAATACTTCTAACTTCATGATCTGGGATGCATCTTTTTATGATTTGGTTAGGACATTGTTTAAATAAATATGGATCATCCCAAATGAAGTACTTCACTTAGGAGAAAAATTTGTTCTTATCCTGGGTGGTCCAGTGCATAGGAATTTGGTCGGTGGCTAGAAATTTACTATATCTGCATACCATGGTTCTAAGGTTATTAACATCAGTTATTCATCAGGAAAGGAATCACTAATAGGTGTTCTTCAGTTGGTGCATCGGTTAAATGAGATAGGTGATCAGCCACTACATTTTCAGTATCTTTTTATCCCTAATCTCAAGGTCAAATTCTTGTAATAGCAGGATCCATCTAATTAAGCATGCCTTAGCATCCTTTTTTTGAGAGAAGATGCCTAATTGCTAAGTAATCTATGTAGATGATTACATGAGACCCCACTAGATAGGACCTAAATTTTTTAGTGCAAATACCACAGCTAAAAATTCTTTTTAGTAGTTGAGTAATTAAGCTATGCTTCATTTAAGGTCCTACTTGCATAATAGATTACTCGTGGTAGATTATCGATCTTTTAACCTAGGATAACTCCTATGGCATGATCGGATGCATCACATATAAGCTCAAAAGGTTAAGTCCAAATAGGAGGATGAACAATTAGGGCAGTAGTTAATTCTTTCTTTATTTCAAAAGACTTGAGACATTCAGGTGTGAAGTCAAATTTGACATCTTTGGCTAATAAGTTCATTAATGGTCGAGTCACTTTGCTAAAATTTTTGATAAATCTTTGATAAAACTAGCATATCCAAAGAAAAGTAAATTTCTTTTACTGATTTTTGTGGTGGAAGGTTTTCAATTAAATCCACCTTGGCTTTATCCACTTCGATGCCCCTTTTTGAAATTACATGACCAAGGACTATGCCTTCCTTAACCATAAATTGACATTTTTCTCAATTTAAACAAGGTGCTTCTCCTTACATCTTTCTAAAACTAATCTAAGATTATGTAGACAATCAGTGAAGGTGGATCCAAAGATGAAAAAGTTATCTATGAAAATTTCTAGGAACCATTCAATCATATCTAAAAAAATGCTAGCCATGCACCTTTGGAAAGTAGCTGGTGCATTACATAACCCAAAGGACATACGTCTGTAGGCAAAGATTCCAAATAGATAGGTAAACATAGTTTTTCTTGATCCTCAGGGGCTATAGGAATTTGATTGTAGCCAGAGTATCCATGTGAAAAACAGTAAAAGTCATGCCCTGCTAATCATTCTAACATTTGATCTATGAAGGGTAGAGAGAAATGGTCCTTTCGGGTAGCCATATTAATTTTTATAATCGATGCAGACCCTCTATCCAGTTTGTATTCTAGTTGGGACCAATTCATTATTATTATTTTGAATTACAGTGACTCTTGACATTTTGGATACCACTTGTACTGGGCTTATCCATGAACTATCTGAGATTGAATATATTATTCCATTGTCAAGGAGCTTTATTATTTCTTTTTTCACAACTTCTTTTATGGCTGGGTTGAGTCTCCTTTGGGGATCTCTAATTGGCTTAGCTTCCTCTAATAAATGAATTCTATGTTGAACAATCAAGAGGCTAATCCCCTTTATATCAGCCATGGTCCATCCTAATGCTTCTTTATTTTCTTTAAGGATAGTTAATAATTCTCCCTCTTGTATGGGGTCTAGGTCCGCTGAAATGATTACTGGTAAGATTTTTGATAGGCCTAGGTATGCCTATTTCAGGTGCTTGGGGAGTGATTTTAATTCTAACTTAGGTGTTTCCTTCACTAATGGTCTGGACAATGGTGCAACTAGAGGCTCCCATCTGGGTTCCATACTGACTGCAGCCACTTCATTGACCTCAAATTCTTCACAGTCTTGGTTCATCCACAGCTCCATGTCGAATTCTTCATCACTAAGGTCAATGGGCTCATAAACATTGTCCTGTATCCAATTCAGGTCACTTACTTGGTTTGTTTCGATCAGATTAAAATATTCAGGTCTATAGATATGTTACCAAAGGAGAGTTTCATTAGACCATTTCAACAGTTGATTTGAGCATTGGCTGTGGTTAAAAATGATCTACCTAGCATGACTGGGATGTGGCCATTTGGGTCTCTTACAGATTTAGTTTTAAAATCATGAAGTCGACTGGATAGATGAAATCATTGACCTTAATCAACATATCCTCTACTATTCCCTTTGGTACTTTCAAAGATCGATCTGTTAATTGCAAGGTCATTCCTATAGGCTTTAATTCTTTCAACTCTAACTTTTCATAAACTGAATATGATAGAATGTTGACACTCGCCTCTAAGTCTAATAGAGCCTTGTCAATGCGGGTTTTTCCTACAATGCATGAAATGATGGGAGATCCTGGATCTTTGTATTTCACTGGCACATGGTTTGATAGGTATGAACTCACACTAGCTATCAGGAAGGCTCTCTTAGGTACATTGGTGGTCTTTTTCCTGGTACACAAGTCCTTAAGGAATTTAGCATATGTTGGGACTTGTTGGATAATATCTAATAAAGAAATATTTACTTTAACTTGCTTAAAGACCTTCAAGATTTTATCTAATTGGGCTGAGTTTCAGTTAGACCTAAGTCTCTTGGAGAATGGTGCTACAACCTTAGGCATTGGTCCAACTAATTCTGGTGAGGGCTTTGCTGGTGAATCAGGTTCTGTTCTCTTAGGCTCTTCAGTATGGCCCTGGTCAGACAGAGGTTCAGATAATGTATTTTCTATTTCTTTATTATTTCTTCCGATGTACCCATATGATTATCTATTTGTCTTCTAGATCTTAGTGTGTGGATAGCATTTAATTAGTTGATCTAGGCTCCTTGCTGTGGTTTCTGATTATTCTGAGTCCTAGGGTTAACCTCAAGTTGGCTTGGCAATCTACCTTTTTCTCTATCACTAATAGTAGTGGCTAACTGACCTAATTACATTTCTAATCGGGCTATCGCTTGTGTGTTTGCTGTTAGCAATTGGCCAGTTGTCTGCATAAATTCAGTATTAGATTTAATTAGGATTTTTAGGCTTCTCTCTAAAGAATTAATTTTTTTTCATTATTATTATTAAAGCCTGGTGGGTTGTTCAGAGCTTGATTAGGCCTTAGTTGGGGCTGATTGAAGGCAGTTCCACTTGATTTTGACCCTTATTATCAAGAAAATTAGGATGGTTTCTCCAACCTGGGTTATAAGTTGGTGCATAGGGGTCATTTACGGGTCTTTGATAGGCGGCATTGATCTCTGCTATATTATTTTCATTTGGGCTTCTTAATAATGGGCAATCCTCCAAAACATTATCAGATGTGCTGCATCCATTACACATGGGTACATCAACTTGGTTACTTGGATTTGTCTTTGAAGTTTTAGGGCCTCAATTCTATGGGTCAAGGTCGCTATTTTGGCCTCTGCTGCTAGGGTGTTGGGACTTGGTGTATGCCATCTCTTGTTGGTGTAGGTTCTCTAGCTACTTCCTACTGTAGGCTTTTTCTGATAGATCTTCTAAAAATTGCCGGGCTTCATTGGGTTCCTTATACATAAACTGGCCCTGACACGTTGACTCTAGCATAGTTCTAGAACTTGGGTCTAGACCTTCATATATGATTTGGCATAACCTCCATGATTCTATTCTGTGATGTGGATATTGACTCAAGAGATTCTTAAATCGATCCAGACACTTCCAAAAGATTCACCCCTAACTGATAGAATTGGTTAATTTTGTTTCTTAACTTGACTGTTTATGATGTGGAAAAATTTCTCCAGAAATTTTTACAAATCCATCCCAGGTCGTGATCGAGTGGTTGGGCAAACTATATAACCATTTCTTAGCATTTTCTTGAGGATAAAATTAATCAGCCTAAGTTTAATAGCATCTTCTGATAGTTGGTGTATCCTCACGGTATCACATACTTCCTCAAATACTCTAATAAAAATATATGCATCTTCATTCCCAGTGAATTTAGGGAGCATGTTAATGATTTGAGGTTTAATTTCAAAATTTATTGCATTGGTTTGGGGTAGGCTGATACAAGATGGTTGGGCTAACCCAATAGGATAGCAAAGGTCTATTAAGGCCTGAGGTTCTTAATCTATTTCACCTATTGTGGACTCAAAAATTTTTTGGATTGGGTAGGATTTGAATCAATTTTCACTAAACGACTAGATTCTCTTTTACAAGTTGGAATCTTGTAAGATTTAAAAATTTTAAGAATTTTTTTTAAAGAAAGAGAAAGAGAGAGAGAAGTTCTAAAGATGAGATCTTAAGAAGTCCTAAATCTAAGAAGTATATACGAAGAGTTTTATTAGGGTTTTATGTTTGTAGGTTAGCAATCAAGTTAAGAAAGCACTCCTAAGGTTACCATGGATTTAGATAGCTCCTAACTGTTCTAAGGCTATCTTTTGAGCACTCCAAATAAAAGATCAGTTAATCAACTGGTCAGATAAGTGTAAGATCAGTGGAAGGCTCTCCGTGCTTTCGCAACAGACTTAATTAAGTAACCACCTTGCTTCAGAACGTAGTTCTTGAATATTTTCTAGACATCAGTCAAAATGACTAATCTTAATCCGGTCCAACTCTAAGGATTTTTATCCTAATAAGCTCAAGAATCCTTAGGACTGACGTCTCATTAATTTTAGATGAAGGCTTAGGTTAGTGCAACATGCAAGGAATATGATTTTTGGGTTAAGAAAGGGTGATCAAATCCCCACCTTATCTTGTTTATGGGATCGTGCCCTTAAGATGTTTTATGAGAATGCAAAAGATCAGATGTCCAAGCACAAGTGAAAAGTTTGTAAATTTTAATTTGTTTGTCTATTTAGTTAAGTATTATGAATGGATTTTTTTCTTTTCTTGTTAGTCTATTTAGAGCAAGAAGAATGAAAGGTAATGTTTGAATGGAAGAACAAGGCAATTAATCTAAAAGCAAATAAAACAGTTAATTAAAAAATAATATATATATATATATTTTTATTATTATTATTTTCAAAAAATTGTAGCAACCGAGCTGGCAACGATGCCACAATTTTGATGCTCGTCGTTACAACACCAAAGATAAAATTAAACCAATCCTACTATTGGTTAGAATAGCAGTAAGTCAAGTGTCGATTTCCTCGAGGATTGTAGGCTAAGTTACTCCAATTTTAATTAAACACAAAATTTTAGATTAAACTTTAAGGCAGAAATTTCAACAAGTAGATTAAAGAAAATTCAGCAAGTAAAACTTCAAATCTAGCAAATTAGAATAAGAGAAAGCAAGTACTAATTAACTGGGGCTTTAAGAATCAATTAAAGGCATTCTGGGTTTTTGAATTCATCTTTAGCATGGTTGTGGTAATTCTTTTAATATAAAATTAATTTTAAGAACTTAATTATGACTATAACTTATTTTTTAGAGCATGAATCATATCTCTAGATTACAACCCATCCTTACTGAATCATAAGTTATTCAATACTTAATTCCTAAAAATTCAAAACATGACTTTCAATGATTTCTCTCTAACATAAATTATTAAGTTGAGTACGAATCGTATCTCTCAATCACAACCCGTCCCAATAAATATAGCCTATTTAGATATTAATCAATAGCAAGCATGTTAACACAAAGACAAGATTTGAATAAAATTTCATTAAAACTGAATAAGAGAACATGTTATTCATTGTATAAAAAATTATAAAAGATGAAGACAAAAATTACAACCCATGCTAGAAGACTTCTTCTACTTCCACAGAACTCAACCCTCTAGCCGTGCATGCTTAAGGACTGCTTCAACTTGAATCTTGGCATGGAGATGGAGGTTTTGTGGAGGAAGGTAAGATAGAAGGCGTGGACGGGTTTTGAATGACAAGGGAGAGGGAGAAAGGATGGTGGACGACTGGTTTGTGGAGGTGGAAAAAAAATCTAAGACTAGGGTTTAGAAGAGAGAAAGAGAGAGTGGCATGTATGGGTTAGGCATAGAGTATGGGAGGTTATAAACGGCTGATTTGTGTGGAGGCATGGAGAACGATGATGGCCGGATGAAAGATAAAATATTTGATGCTTCGATTTTTTTTTATAAACTTTATATCATGCGTTTAACATCACGTTCGCTTTACGTCATTAACAATCCATCGCATTTGCCTTCGCATCCCAACTTTTCGTGCCTGTTTCTGCATTTGAAACACTTGCTGCGTTCATGCCTCGGGCCCACACACCAGCTGTTTTCATACACAACCATGTGCGCATTTCATCCTAGTCGCGTTCATCTTCTTTCGCGCTCAGCTTCCTGTGTCCTGTGTACAAGCCGCATCGAAATACCACGGGGCCCACAATGCGTCCTAGCCCTCTCAAACCGCTGCATCCATTCGTTCAGGCCGCTTCCAGCTCCCGCATGAAGACCACGGGCTGCACTCAATTCACGCTCGCTCGCCCACTTTGATGTGCAATAAAAGCCCGCCAAAATGCTCAGGTTTAACCATGCTTGTTTCTTCATGCAATTAATGCACGGTACAAAACCATGGTTCCCCTCCACATATTTAAATACTCGTAAAGTTGATCCCTATGCACCACGTAAAAATTTTGTGAAGCTGTCGTGGCTTACGCTAACAATAATTTATTTTTTATATTCATCAAATTTTTGTCACACGTCCATATATCTTCGCATGTCGTGCATCTGATAAACTTAAATTTGAACTCGAACTTCACCTGCGCGTGTTAGAAGATCGTTACTTATTATTTACGATTAAATTTTATAATTAATTATTTTAAAAATATAAAAATATTACATATTAATAATAAAATTTTAATATTCTTATATTGCATTTAATGAACTGATCACTAAGCTTGAGAAGGTTTTGAAAGACGCAGCCATGGAAATAAACAGTAATCTTGACCACCTTGAATGCTGCATGGTCTTCTTCTGGATCAGTTATTGATCTCTTTATTGAGAGTTTCTGACTTGGTGATGGTACACGTAAGCTTCAGGACTATTTGGTGATACTTGCATTAGACTAGAAGGCATGCACGCGATGCATGTCCGTACACTTCCATTGCTTTGCCCTTATTACTGAGGAAGTGGATTTCTCAGGAGAGAAGCATTTTATGTTTGCTGGATATTTGGAGATGATGCGGAGAAGGATAGAATTTTTGCTGGTAGTCCTTGAAAAGGGATACAAATTCATTTTCTCAGTACATTTATCTCCTTTTATGTGTCTAAGCATTCAACAATTTACCCATTCACGAAAAAGAAATATGGACAATGATATTATTTTTTCCATAACATAATCATTTTTGGAAATATCTCTTAATAACATGTATGCACATACATGCCTAACATATTGACATGCTCAACATGCTATCAGTTATGATTCATTTAATCTTGAACTTGTTGATTTATGATTCTTGTTGTACATCTATTTCTGAGCAACTAAGTTTGATTGTCTCATTGGGGCTTCTAGGTTGAGACTCATGGCTATCTGATATTTTCCTTAAATATTATGAAATGCATATTAGAAAAAGTTTTGGATTGGTGAGTTCCATGCTTTAACATGCCAACTTGCTTTGTTTTGCAAGCTTGTGATGCTCCCCATGTTCTCTATTTAACCTCTAGAACACTTAAATCTTATACATCAATTTATTTTGATGCATGCCCATATTTAAGAACTTTATCAGATAATGCACACATACTAAAAGTGAGAAGATATATTTTGTTATATTTCTATTTATTTTAACTAAGGTTTGCAATTTTGATTCCAGGTACCATACTAGTACTTTACGAATTCAATATAATATGATCGGTACAATACAGTATGCACCACATATGATCGGTACAATACCGTAGATATGGGTCGATACAAGTTAGTTTGAGGTTTGTACCAACTTGAACGATGTTTTCGTGCCGGTTCCAACCTTGTACGGTCGGTACTCCCCAAGTTAGGTGATTTCGGTGGGTACGTCAAACATTGGTTTTGATGAATTTCTATTCCACTAGTTTTCATTTACTAATTATAGCCTCCAATAGTGATACTATTGCATTCGAACCTAGTAATTCTTTATACTCCTTTTCTAGAGTACCAGGGAATGTGCATGTGTATCAGCTTTTCTCTTCAAGAGTAATGTTTGCATAAGATGGTAGGAGTTAGATGATGATCGTTTTGAGCTTCAAGAGGTGATATACTACCTATGGCCACTCCATATGTTTGAATATCATACTCCATTGTGAAGGCCACTAAGCTTTGTAGGGCTCAATATAAGATGGCCTTGGCTGAAACAGAAAGAATTGGAAGGCTGTTTTGCACTGGATATAGCTGCTGGAAATCTATTCAATCAAAAGTGTGCATGGTTCGGGTCAGATCGGTTTAGTGTTATTTTTAAAACTCAATCGATTTAAATAAGTTTTCTAAAACTGAAACCGAAACTGAACTAACCATCTAACAAGGGGTTCCGACAGACCCGAAAATTTGGTTTAGTTCGGTTTGGCTTTTGGGGTTAAATAGAGCTGGGCTAAATGGACTTTTGTCAAATGGGCCAGGCTACATGGGATGGGCTAAATGGGTGCCTTACTGTTTCCTGAACATGGGCTAAATGGGAGCTTCCATCTGAGTGGAGAGAAGGAAGGCCTTATCGAGCTTCCATCTGATATGGGCCCTCCGTCTGATCCAACTTTCCACCCTCTTATGAATCTTTAGTTTAGAAGCCTAGTGTAGTTCTTCTCAAAAACATAGAATCTAAATTTAATATATAGAAAACAGTTCCTAACACTTTGAAAGCTAAAAATGGTGACACTATAGCATGAACAAGCCATATATAGATAAATTTGGCGTCATACATTAGTTTTGGCCAAAGCTCCATATTTATTCTAGTTTCAGATTGTTTCCAATACATGTTTTAGATCACATGTCAAAACATGGCTGGCAACCAATCTTAAAAATAACTCAAGCTATGACATGCGTCCTAACTAAATAATCATGTCATGTGAACTCATAAAGCTGATCACCAGCAATTAAGACAATACTTGGTGGCTATGATTTTGGTTATGATAAATTTAAGAGCAAGATAAATCTTGTCAAGATTCAAGAGGCTTATCTTTGGTTGACAGATTTTTGGGGATTCCAGAGGATGTGTGGTTTGTAAAGCAAAGCTGTCAAAGAGTGAATTGGCTCAATTTAAGTGTACATTTTTAAAAATTGAGCTCAAATTCCTTTCTAGGGTGACAAGATCAAAAACCAAGAACTTTTAGGTATATTTCATGATCTTCACTCGTGGATCTTGTAGATCAATCTTCTTTACTTAAAAATCTTGTTGATCTTTTTTGAAATTTTATTTTTATCCGGACTTATTGTGATTTTTCTCATTTTTGTGTTTAGTGACAGTTAAAATCTTAGTTTTGTGGCAATTAGATGTGCAGTCTCATAGGTCATAGCAATGGTTGAAGATACTTGCGCTGCTAAATATTTGAAGAATGATCAGAGTTTCATGTTGCTAGGAAGTTCTACAGAGAAAACAGATTATTGTACAGCTAATCTCAAATCAATACCATTGGGAAGTGGATCTTGATTTGCCTTCTCTGCCACTTGGGAAGTGAAATTAACATAATTTTCAGTGTCAAAGATTAGGCTGAGATATCTTATCGTATTCTACAAGAAATTCATGTAGTGATCTACAAAATTATCTATGACGATGAGGAATTTTTCGAACCCTTGGAAGCTCTGTTTTTGCCATTCTTTTACATGTTTCAGCACCATTTTTATGTCTGAACCTCTTTTTCTCCATGATCTCATTCTTGAAGTAACGATATTATAATTTATCTATTTCTTATGATAATGTCCAGATTTTGGTTATTTTATCTGATCCTTAGTGCCTTCCAAATGCAATAGGCTCTTAATCTATTTATAATTTATAATAAGTGTGATTTGTAAATTAAATTCGCTGGGTTCTAAAATTGCTTATCTGTTAGGCAAGTCTAATGGCTGTTTTACAAAATCTTCAATTTGTACAAAAGGGAATTTCAAAGCGAATATCTAGAACTTTAGAAATTCTCTTTATAGGAAGAGTTTATTAGAAATGTTTTTGAAATTTCTGTTAGGAATTATTTATTTGAATTCTTCATGAGGACTGGTCAAGGGACTCTTGAACTAACAATTCGTTTCTCGTACAGCAAGCTGATTTTTCTATTGGTGTGAAGGATGAATTCTCCTACCATAACTCTTTGGCCTTTCCATAATATCAACGACCCATGAATACCATCCTTTGTTCTAGGCCTTTGTTTTTCATTTGCCAGTTGATGTTGACATGGCCCTTCTTATGAATAAATGGAGATCTTGCAGATCTGTAGTTTGAGTTGCTCACGTACCAAATCATACTACTGGTGAAAAGAGTCTTATGGGAGTGTCAGGAGCTCATGAAGAACCTTTGATATAGATTTAGGGGAGTAGGATTCTTTCTAGGTAGTTGCCATGATTATTTTGTACTTCACAATGAAATTTTTAGGTGATCTTTTCAACACAGATCTGTTACTGGTCATTTTGTAGCTACCATGCAGAACAGTGACACCTCATAAACGATGGAATCCCTGTTTCTGAGAAGCAACAGACCATATTTCGCATTTGTTTGTCATCGTTGCCCCATTATCGCCGTGATTGCAAACTGATCTGTTGCTTAATAACTTGTTCAGACAATAACTTGTCATCGAACATCTTCAAAACTGAATTTGGAAAGAAACAGCAAATTGATTCGAAATAAGTGCTCTGATTGATGTCCACTTGCTGACTTGTCAAGGATGTTTGACATGTCACACTGTTAATTGCTTGTATCTCTTTTTTAGGAGACCTGTTTCTTTGCCTTCTGAGGGCAGGTGCATAGCAATATGCTCTCCCCCTCCCTCCCTCTCTCACTTTCATCTCTATCTCTGTGTGTTTGTGTGTCTGTGCATATGTGCCTAGGGGGTTATGTGCTTCAAAATATAGATAAATATTGTAGTGCTGTTGAACAATTCTTTTGGTGATTTCCATTTTCAGCAGAATAAAGAAAAATTAAAAAACTTGTCATGTTTCTGTAATGGTTTTTATAGTTTCAGACCACTTCATTTATGCAAATATATTTGTGGAACAACAGACATTCCTGAATCTGTACCGTTGGTTTAATTGCAGGATGCAGATGTCATGTGGTTCCGGGATCCATTACCACAAGTTCATCCGGATGGAGATTTTCAGATAGCTTGCGACCAGTACTTGGGCAGTGCCACTGATTTAAGCAGCAGGCCTAGTGGGATTCAAATATGTAAAGTCTAACAAACGAAGTCTAGAATTTATTAGTTTGGTACTTGTCACGAGAGAAACATCCAGGGTTGCATGACCAGGATGTGCTTAATTTATTAAATATGATCCATTTCTTGCAGAAATAGCAGTAAGAATTAGATTTTTGAGTACTACTTATTTTGGTGGGATTTGCGAGCCAAGCAGAGATTTCAGTAGAGTTTGTACAATGCATGCAAACTGTTGTATTGGTTTGGGCAGGAAGATTCATGATTTCAGAGTTATGCTTGATGATTGGAGAAACTATATGGCACTGCCACCAAACAGAAAGAGATCTGGTCTGCATGCATGGAGGGTGCCACAAAATTGCAGGCAAGATGGACATTTTAGATGAAAACATCAATATAAAAGGCTTTATATGTTATTCTATATTGTATAACTGAGAGTTACATTTCTCTGTGCATTTGTTTACTCATTTCTTGTTTCTATTTTTTTTCTGATGTGGTCGCATGCTTATTTCTTTTAGTCTTGCCGGACTACATTCATGAACAAATTTTCTTGGAGTAGATTGATAGATGATGTGCAGATGTAAACTATTTATGCATGTTCAAGTGAATAGCTTTAACAGAGGTTAGCACTATATCAGATACTTCTGCATTTCTTAAATTGATGCATGTATTATTTATATTAAATCACTAAAACAAATTTCATGCTTGTTCCAGTTTAAGTTTTTTGTGTATCTTATAATTAGACCAGTACATCTTTGTCTATTTTGAGAAGCATATTTGGTTCTATTACATGAATATGGCTGTCCAGTAAAGTCTGGCCATGTGACTGACTGATGCCTTGTTGATTTTTGCTGAAGAATGAGTTTATTGTCTTTGTTATTTGTTGCAAATGGTTTAACGGGGGTTTCATATTGGAGACACGTTAAGCTTTATAAGAAGCTACGCTGATGATAATCTTATAGGTGGTAAATATATATGAATCTAAATAATTAATAATAGTATCTTGATATATTGATTAATCTGTGAAAAACGATTGAGGTTGTTAATTTTCCAGTAAACGCTAGACTAGAAACTCCTTATGAGTTCCAAATAACAAATATGCTGTTCATGATGCCTACATCTAAATGCTTTCTGTTTTGGAGACTTACAGTGCCTCGAGTCCTATATCTTCTCGTTCATGTGTTTTCTCGCACTTCTGTTTTCAGTAAGGTTTTCTCTCACTTGATTGCGATATTTTACACTGCAGATGTACAGCCTTTGTTAACAGCGTGGTAGAAAGATGACACTTTTTGTACGAATTTTGCCAGATTACATATTTCCTTGGTCTTAGCATACATGAATACATGAATACTTGATCGGCGAAAATTGAGACCGGAGAATTATCAAACTAAGTAAACAGAAAAGGGGAAATACTAAATCCAGCAACTTGAGTATGCATGAGGAAGTTCTCTCTTTAACTTACAATTGCCAATCAAACTTGTATACTCCTTGCTATTGTTTATATCCGTAGAATTTTATATATTAGTTGCAGCTGATTGAGTTTATAATCATACTTCTTTTTGCCAGTGATGCCATACCTGTTTGTTGCTCAATTATCATTTGTGACTATGTCTGAATTTGTTGAATGTTAATGGGGTTTACTAATGGTTGATGATCATCCTTTTCTGAACCATTGGCATTCATATGAACTAGCTATATATAAAGCACGCATTATTTGCAGCATGTTAGTTGCATTGAAAATGATTGTAATATTGGGGTGAACAAATTGATAATGTACAATGGCACCCTCTTTCTGAGCTTTGTGTCTTTTCTTTCTTGGGTGTGTTCTTGGGTGTGGTTATACCGGATGCATTTGATTGTCATATAGATTCCTTCTTTAGATGATCAGGAACCAAGAGCTTGAGAGCAAATGACAATCCATGGGTAGTCCACGGTGTGGGGAGACTGTTCCCGATAAGATCTAAGAATCTTGTCATCTTTGCAATCAGTTGAATCAACCATACAGCTGAAATATAGCTGGTGCACTTCTGACTTCTTGATCATATTAATAGCTCAGCAGAAAATTTTATGCCTGAAACTGGAAATGATAGTTGCAGTAGCTTTATATTGTTCCCTACATTTTGGAAATGTCTTTCAACTTAAATACTGACCTACCAACTTATAATCATGCTGTTATATCAAAAGTTGTGGACGTTTGACTCCTGTATGTTGTGTTTCCTTTTCTTATCTACTTTTAATTTTGATTTTGTGCAGATGCCTTTTGACAGCATCCTATCTTATGTAATACTTATCAAGTTTAATAAGCAAATACATACTCATATGATGCCTCATCGAGATGTATTTTATCCTACTTTTAACCTAACTTTCCCCAGGTTGAGATTTTGAGCGGTTTGAAGGTGGAATGTCAGCTGGATGTCTAATATTTGTCCATGTGTTTCTTTTACCTATATGTTGTGTTTGTTAATTTTCCATCGAATGTGCAAAGAACTTTCAAGGACTGAGTTAATTGCATTACCCATTGGTAAAGGTGATGGAACACCACATCCGAAGAGGAATGAGTAGCAGAAAAAGATCCATAACTCCAGATACATTTGCAACCATTCTCAAAACTTCCCTCTCCCGTTGTTTGGCATGCAGATTCAACTTGTTCACTGCTTGCCCAGCATGGAGGCAGTAAACTTTGGATTCGGGTATGGCTAGTAAATTTAATTTTTCAACCAAATACTTGGGTTATATTTATGAACTTCTGTGATTTTCAATCCAGTAAATCCAAAAAAAAAAATTGTACTGATGAGTCCACTAAAAAAGTGTTTGATTGAAGAGAGTGAAAATTTAGAATTGAAATCAGAATGAATGACTCTCATTCCAATCGTTTGATCGAGAGAAATCTCATTTCGATTTCGATTTCAAGATGAAATAAGAATGACTCAATCTATATAGAACTCAATCCCTACTCTCCTCTATAGATTCAAATTTTCATTTTAATTCTGATTTCGATTTCGATCACGAACCAAACGCTTCGAAAGATTTGGCCATTTTGATTTCGATTCCAAACCATTCTAATTTTCATTCTCATTTCGATTTCGGTTACGAACCAAACATCCTTAAAATCAATGATCCCGTGGAAATTCTGAATTTTTCTTTCGTGAGAAATGAGCTAACATAAGTTGTTACCCTTATAGGATCTGATCTGAGAATGGTGGGATGCAAAACAGCCCCCACTACTTATTCAGAGCAAGTATCATGCATGATATTAAAAGCCCGAAATGCATGAGTTGCCAAGCTTGAAGAGTTTGGTGGCTGACGAGGGATCAACTGCATTGGAGATATTTACGCTTTGGAAAACCCTGGCATTATGTTTTTAGCTGCCACAATACAGCTAGTAGCAGCTGACACCAAAGACTTCTTATTGCTCATTTCACCCTCTTTTCCTCCAGCAGGTCCAGCCGGAAACAGCAAAACCGGTCTGCCTTTGAAGACCTCCGCTTGCGCTGGGTATTCTTTACAGAAGGCCAAGAGAGAAGAATGTGATTAATGGATTCAGAAGTGGCTTTAGACAAAAGACATACCTGATCCAACAGCCATTCCTTCTTCCCCCATCTACCTTTAGTTTGGCCAACTCAGATCACGCCAACCACAAGTTCTGTGAGATTGGTGAGTCTTTTTTCTTTCTTTCTTTCTTTTTTTTTTTTTCTTTCTGGGCATTAGATTTGTTGGTGTTCGGAGAATTGGAGTATGAGACAATAGGCAGTGTGTTTCTAATGCATGAGTGAGCCTAGTTTACTTCTTCATTTCCTAAGCTTGATTTACTCCTCATCTCCTCTTCCCACTCTATACTAAATTGTTTTCATATTATTGCTTTTATATATATCTAATAGTTCAAATTAAAGTGTAACCGAACTAGAATGAGTTGAGTAGCTAGAAGTCTATGCAAGACTCAATTCAAAATATTTGATTCGAGATCGATTGAATCTTAATATCCTTAATATCTCAAATTCAAGTATGACTTGATGAAAAAAAAAAGTAATACTCGAGATCGAATCAACTCGAATATCAAGCTCAAATTCGAATCTTAACCTACTCATAACATATATATTATTATTAAAATATATATAAACTTGAATGGATTCATGAGTCTTCAAGCCAAGCATCTTATTACTAAAGCTCAACTCAAAATTATTCAAGCTACTTGAGCTTGATTGAAGCAAGATAGTGGTCAAATCGAGCTTAAGCAGCTCATAAGTAGCTTGATTCGTTTGCACTTCTAATTTGAATTGAAACTTTCTATAAATTATAGTTAAGTTTGATACTCTATTATATATATGAATAAGTATAATCTAATTTCTCATTCTCCTCCAAGCAAACTCAATTCACTAAGAAAAACAACTGCCAATTATGAATCCAAACCACAATTAAAAAAAGATTGGACCAAAGATAAGGAAAGGAGACCTTAATTGGGTACAAAACATGAGTCTAAAAGGTTAAAAAAGCTGAAAACAAGCAAAATTTGAAGTTACCCATCCTGTTGCTATCTTCTCTTCTACTAGATGGACCAACAAACTGCTTAAGTATGAAACCATTATAGCAGCTCCTCACTCGGAGGCCTTCCATTATGTCTACCACTTGGATGCTGATGGAATATAATAATAATAATAATCATAATAATAATAATAATAATTATTATTATTATTATTATTTGATGATAGATGCTGATATATTAGTAGCAATTGAGCAACAATTGTAAGTGCATTATTTGATCTTCATGGTTTGCATAATACACACATACATATATACGTATATACATACACACATGCATACATACACAATCAAGCAACAATCGTAACTACATATTTAATCATTTGCACACGCACACACGCATGCTTACATACTGTTGCGGCCAATCCCCTCGTCGCCTGGTCGCCGGGAACGAGCACCTGCAAGGAAGTCCGCACAGACCGGAGGGGGCCTCCGGCGGGGACCCTCCGACGGTCAAGTCAAAGAGGAGACTAGGCAACAGTAGAGAAGAATCAGGGGGACTCAGCAGAGACGAGCCGAGAGATTGGTTGGATTTGCTCAGCTTACCTCGAACTATTGCCTTACCCCTTTTTATAGTGGGAGATGGTATGGTCCCACCGTCGGTGATGTAGACAACTGTGGAGTTGTCAAATCACCGTGAGCTGTCATATCGCCGGGGGTTGCCATGTCGTCGATGGATTGACATGTCAAATCACCTTGGCAGGACAGCGCCCCAGGTCCCTAGCAGGGCAACGTCTTCTGGCGGTCGTACAGCATGTCCTTGACAGGACTGCAGCCCATGCCGGTCGTCCGGCTTTCTTGAAAGGGGTTGACCGACTATGTGTCGGGATTTGGCTGTCGGGTGGCGACTCAAGAGCACGGTCGGCGTCTAGACGAGTCTGTAGAAGTCGGACGTTAGTCGTTCAACCCGACGGAGAGTCGGTGATGTCCCACTTGACATGGAGTCGGCTTTCGGACGGTCGGAGGCGGCGTTGGCCAATTGGACCGACACGTCCAGGCCGGGCATCATCGACAGTCGCTATCAGCGTCGCCCGTTATCAGTCGGGCAAAGTCGGTCGGTCCATCTCGGGGATGGGTCGGCACCAGGATTTGCGAAGGAGTTGGTGTCAGTTCGTCGGTGTCAGTGAGTCGGCGTTAGTGAGTCGGTGTCGGGATCCGTTGGTGAGTCGGCGTCAAGATCAGTCGACGTCAGGGTCAGTCGGTATATCCCAACAGTTGCCCTCCACTCCCGAGCCTGATGTCACATCGGTCCGCGTTTCCACACGGATGGGGCGTCGGGCGAAAGGAGTGGATCTTCATTGCGTCATGCCCTGATCCTGCTGACCTCACCAGCGGTCGATCCGGACAAATGGTGTCAGACGATCCGGTGTCGGACGATACGGTGTCAGACGCCTTCTAGGAA
>KE505618.1:220643-239052 GCA_000441515.1 Elaeis oleifera | reverse complement strand
AATTTATGTTAATTAATTAGATTAATTAATATTTCCACTGTAAATCATAATTTGAAAGTTTAAATTATCATTTTACCCCTGCACTGAATTTCGCAACAGAAGTTGGATCCGATGAGCTTGTCGCTGTCCAACAACGAACTAAGGGATAGTGTGTTAGCCATAGCTGAAAGAAAAAATAAAAATCTATAAGTATATGAATTACTTTTAATCTCAAGGATATGGACTTTAGTCTAAAAGTTCTCTCATTATTTTATACGAATTGGTAGCCTCTACCTCCAACTCAAAAATTATATTAATTCCTTAACAAGTACTAGAATCTACACAAACTGCATTCAGATTCGAGTGTAGCTCGACCAATTCTAGTATATTTATGGTAGGTTCATAACCAATTATTTCTTCAAATAATTTTTAGCATTTAGATTTTGCCCCAAGCATCCCTTCAGTAGGCGTGTGGTGCCTCCACTGAAAATTCTGATTAGGTCCAACTATTAACATGATAATACCAAGTGCACCTAACAAATGGATATTTAGGTCTGATTGTAGCTCAGCCAACCTGAACATTGATCTGAAGGTACAATAAGATAGTCATATGATGAATGATAATTTCAATATATAATTGACACTAGGCATGTGGTGCCTCCAATACCTATTTGAAATATTGGACTCATTATCACGCACCTTAATAGGAGGCTATGAATAAGTTATCATCATAACTGTATCATTTTATGAACCTAATAATTTAGAGGATTTGATTTTGCTGACTTGAGAATAAGAAAGAAATTGACTTGCAAATCATAAATCCTCCCACTGACTTCATCAAGTTATGTAAAGGATTAGACATAAGCTGGTCTAAAGACACCTAAATCAATCATACCGATTTACCTTGATGGCATGGGTCAGCTCGAATCGATTAGTGACCTAATTAAAACATAATCTATCATGTTGGCTAGGTAAGTAAGATTAGTGGGAGGGATATGCCATTAACTCACTATAGATGCCATCTAGGTGAGTAGTTTTTAATTAAGAACCACTTGATCAAAACTGCTAAACTTATCTTAGACACCAACTGGTTAATTAGTTTCGATTTAGTCTACCAGAAGATTTGGGCTCAACTATGGATCCATGATCATGGTCCATTTATTAAGGTCAAAAATATAGACTTGATCAAACTTCAACTATTGAGGTTGATCTAAAAAAATTTGACCTAATCTAATTCAACTTTTGATTAGATTTAATCAATTTCTCTACTAAGTCCATATGTATTTCTAACCCTAGGTCTAAGCTATTAAAAGGATCTGATTCATGCTAATCCATTGTCTATCGATTTATGTGATGTTTTAATGATCTTCAAATTTTAAATCTAGATCATTTAAATTTAATTCAAAATTAAGTGTGTGAAACATACGTTTCAGTCTGTAAAATTATTCTATCAGAGTTTCAGGTGAAGCATACCATATGTTTCAACTTATAAAAATAAATTTTCATAATGTGTTTAATAATTAAACATGCATAGGTATGATCTAAACTTCATACATACATTATATGCATCATAACAATTTTTAAATCAATACCGATTATATCTAATGTAACATACTATTCAGATTCTAAAATAATTTTATATCTGAATTTATCTTATTGTAATGAATCATAAATCATTTTAGATTTGATCTAAACATATTTATGATCAAAATAATTCATAAGAATCTGTTCACTTTTTTTCTTCATAAAATTAGATCACAATAACACCCTACCATCAAAAGAGAATCCGTCAAATGGGCAAGAGAGGGAGATTAATCCCTTTGATCTCTTATAACCGGACGGTTTGATGATCTCATCAATTTAAGTACTGGACTACTAAGATCTGAAATCTAGTTTCATATGCAATCACATCAACATACAATTTTGACAAAATAATTTATGTCATGAACATATCTTTGATTTTATCAACATGTTCTTCATCTAATCTAATTAGATTTGATACATCATATATATTATATCAGATCTGAAATATATCTTATACTGATTATAAAACTTCAATTTCAGATCGATATCATATAGAAATTAATTAGATGCAAACATGAATGCATAAGGATTAATTTTTGATTAAATTTGTTTCGATGTAGTGTAGAATTTTGATAGAAATCAGATTTGAAAATCCGTCAAAATAGATTTAATTCAGAAATAAGTCTAACTTCATAACTAAATAATAATATTAAATTTATTTAAATTAATTTAAATAAATTTTAAATCAGATTATTATTTCAATAAAATTTAGCAACAATAAAATTCTGTTATAACAAACTTATAACAAACCTTAATCAACCATTGATTAGGTTCATATAATCCAATCAAAATCATATTATAAATTTTATTTAAATAGATTTAAATTAGATTTAATATCTAACATAAAATTTTAATTATATATAATATGTAAATAATTCAGAAAAAATCAGTTATGCATCTATGTATCAATGCCTGGCTTTGATACCAATTGAAGGGAAAGAAAGTTCGTTTCTAGCAGATAACCAAAGTTGCATTTAAAAATTTGCTATATATCAAACTAAAAAAGATTAAATTTTATCTGAATTATAGTAGAATAGGGATCAAATCTCTAAAATCTAGATTTAAACCTTCACATAGGCTTGCATTGCAGGCCTTCTACTTCATGCACACGTCAAGCTCTGCAGAAAAGTGGGATGAAGCTTCGGATTGAAGTGCCTTCGCAAGGCCATTGAGGGAGAAAAGAGAGGTGCTGGTGTGATGCCTCACACCAGCAAAGAGAATGCCCAAAGAGGGCCCACGGCATGGAGAAGGAGGGCGGCAAGAAGGGGACACGCTAAGTGTGGGACGCCCACAATGTCTCATGCCTCTATCTCTTTTTCTCTCTTTCTCACAATCTGATTGCTATCTATTTATAGGTAGAGATCCTCTTTATTTATAGATGATTCTTATAACCTAATAAAAATAGGACTCTTAATTCAAACAAGCTTTGAATCAGTCCACAACTTATCAAAGAAGGACTCCTACATGAGAAAGGATTGGCGCTTAACATGGCACCTACTTTGCACCCACGTCCACACCCATGTGGGATGGCCCACAACCAGCACCATACCAAGTGCTAGTCAGCCATGGAGGTGAGAGAGTTTCAGTGAAAATGGACTCTAAAGATCTCATCCAAAATTGGGTCAATTCGAATCCAATTCAAAGCTGATTCGAAATAATTTCGAAAGGCTGTCAATCCTAAGCTGTATAGGATTTAGGACCAAGTCTAACTTAAAATTTGAATCTAATTAAGTTTAACTAAATTAGATCTAATCTAAAATTAATTAACACTTTAATCCAATCTCTCATAGGCTTTTGGATTATAGATAAAAATTGTTCATCCCGAGATTGAACTTGAACCTCATGTGTAGTGCTAGCTAGACATAGTCAACTCTTCAATCCTGTTTGACCCATAACGTAATTCTCAATCAAGTTAGTCTATATATTCAATCAAGCCAAGTACTTCCAAATTAGACATATAAATATAAGCCAATACTTTCCTACGTCGTCTGACTTGTATGCGTGACTCCATAGGTTCGAACACTAAGCTTGTAGTACAGAAACTATTTTCTATATTAATCGAAGATACCATCTAGAATGGTTTTTGACATCCAGATAGATCGAATAATCATAAGAGAATATTTCAAAATCTATACATATGATTACCGCATAATTCATCTCTTTGATCCTGAATGTTCTAGAATAACCTAGGTTAACTGTCAATCCTGAGTGTTTCATTCACATTGTATTTCAACTTTTCAAATTCATCTCATGGATTATCTTGGTCAAAGCTTTACTAAATTGAAATACAGCAATACATCAGCTCTTATAATTCAGAGGAGTCAATCCCATCTTGATCCACACACAAACTTCATAAGTACTTGACTGTACCTTGTAGTCTTCCATCACTGCATTAGAAATTCAGATAGTCTTGTACCAAAGCACAGTGAGTTGCTTGCAAATCACTAGGGTGATCTCAAGTCTGAAGAACACTTATGCCCATACATTTGCGAGCAGCTCTTGATAGCAGAGCGCTCAATAGGTGAGTTACTTATTCAGTGATGATGTACTCCTACATCTCATCTGTGTGCCATACCAATATCACCACATTCTTTGGTTAAGAGGACAACCAACCTATATGGTACATAATGACCTCCACTCAATAAACGTCATCATCCTATAATGATGTATTATTTGATTGTGAATATGTTTAAGAACTATATGATAAATCCTCCTTTATCGATTACTAACATAGTTCTAAAAACGTCATCACAACACAAGAGTTCTACAAGGAAGATACAACTTTGTGATGAAAAATATCAAAATAATTTTATTATTAATGAATAATTTATATACAAAAGAACTTAATCATCATATGATTGGTTTTAGGATATAATTCTCAATAGGACCAATCTTCTCTTTTGAGCTTGGAATGGTGCAAAGGAATACCCAAATATCGAGCTGGGAGGAAAGAACCTTATAGCCAAGCATTGAGGCCAAACTACTAATAGATTCCTTACTAGAATTCATGCCAATGAGCTGAGTTTTGTGAAAATTGATACTAAAACCTGAAGCCATTTTGAAGCTATAAAGAATTAGCTTGAGATAGTTGATGTCAGATTTGTCTGCTTTGGAAAAGACCAGGGTGTCATCCATAAACTGTAAGCATGGAGAGTATACCTCTGAACCATTGGGAACCAAGTCATTAACTAACTTTTCATCTCTAGTAATCCTAAGAATGATCGCAAGAACATCAGTGACCAATATGAACAGCATGGGAGAGAGAGGATTCCCTTGTTTGAGCCCTTGCCGGTTGCAAAACCATTTACTTACTGAATTGTTGATGATCATTGCTGAATTTGAAGTTTCAAGAAGTGTTTGAATCCAGCCTATCCACTTGACGTCCAATCCTCTGTGAATCAAAAGGTCAATAAAGAAATCTCAGGAGATATTGTCAAATGCCTTCTCAAAATCGATTTTATAGAGAATTGCTAGGATTTTGGAGCATTTAAGAGAAGAGATTTGTTCAACCATAGAAATAAAACTTTCAAAGATCAGCCACCCCTTAATGAACGTGGACTGGCAATCGGACACTAGTTTGTCCAGCTTGACTTGAAGCCTATTCGACAGCACTTTAAAGATGATCATCTTGTGATCACTACTAATCGGTCGGTAATCTCTAACCGATGGATTATCAGACTTCATGGGAATGAGTGTAATATATGTGAAGTTGAGCCTGGATAGGTCATACTCACCATGAAAGAAAGCTGGAAATAGTTTGAGGATGTCGTTATTGAGACAATCCCAATATTTCTGATAGAATGAGATTTGGAACCCATCCAGACCTAGGGATTTATTTTGGCAAGGCTAAACATAGCTGATTTAATTCTTTATTGAGAAGGGAGTGACCAAGGCAGACAAGTCTGGGGAGGGCCGAGGTAAAGCTTATCCCAGTCGATGTCAGCTAGCTTGACTCCCGAGGTACCAAGAAGGGTTGTAGTAAGAATGGAATGCCTGCTCAATGTCGGACTAAGAATTGAGCATTTTATTATTGTGGTGGATCTCCGATATTTGGTTCTTCCTCATTCTATTTGAAGCTAAGATATGAAAGAATTTAGTGTTCCTGTCTCCCTCACGCAGCCATACAGAGTGAGATCTTTGTTTCCACATGACCTCTTCTTGCTTTAGAAGGGAGTCAAGTTGGACCTTGAGTTTCGCCCTAGATGCCCGTTCTTTCGAGTCAATGCCTCGTTGCTCCTCTAGAACATCAAGTTCATTAATTTGAGTAGATTGGTCTTTTATTTGTGATGATATTTCCAACTATAATTTTGCACCAGTTTCTAAGGTTTGCGCGAAGAGATCTGAGCTTAAAGACCATGTTGCTGGCTGCCTCCTCTGATGAAGGAGACTCAGACCACCACTGCTTGATCAAATTGTCAAATCCCTTATAGAGTTGCTAGAAGCTTTCGAAACGGAACGGCTTCCTTGGAGGTCTTTGGCTAGGAATCACTAACTGAGTGGAGAGGAGGAGGGGTTGTGGTCTGATGTTATCTGAGGGAGAGGAGAAAGAGTGGAGGTGGGAAAGAGGCTGTGCCATTCAAGAGAGACCAGGCACCTATCTAATTTGCTAGACTAGGTTGTTTCTGAAGTTGGACTATATGAATTTACGAGAGGTTAAGTTGATTTTGAGGAGGCCCTACATGAAGATGAAGTCATTAAAGGTCTGCGAGGAGTGAGTGCCTTCAGTTGCACCTGATCTATCCGAATTGAACCTAGTAACATTGAAGTCACCAATTAAGGCCCAAGGCATTGTGATGGATCGATTCAAGTCTTGTAATTTTGAGAAGAATTCCACATAGGAGAGGAGATCATGAGGCTCGTATACATTTGTGATGATGAACTTTGAAGCAAAATTTCTTAGAGAGAACTTGGTGCTTAGGGAGAATCTTCCTCTATAAAATGGTCGTCCCTCAGTTTCATTCAGATTCCATACTATTAAGAGACAACCAGCAGATCCGACAGCCTCCAGGGCATGGTGCCCTTGATAGTTTTCTCACAAATTGATCTAAGAATGGAGGGAGAATAGTGGCTTAACTTAGTCTCTTGAGGCAAACTATCGTAGTATCACATTTATTAATGGTCTCTTTGGCTAGGCATTTTTTGAAGGTAGGCCCAATCCTCTAACATTCTAGAATAGTATTAGCATGGAGATAGGAGCGTGCTCAACGATCTGTTGACGAAGGCTAAAAGCATGAAGGAGAGATTTGGTGATGTCCATCGAGGTAAATAAGAAGAGCCAGAGATTGAATAGATAGGAAATTGAGTAACTAGTGGCCATATATTGGCCCGCTTACAAAGCAACATAGTTGAGTATACACTGACTGAGGCCTGAACCTAGAAAGCAATAGAGATTACCATCCAAAACCTAAAACACAACATAGAACTTCCCATAAGAGAACAAACCAAAATACTGTGGAACTGAGCTAAACAAGAGCCAAGTCAAGCTAACGCAGTGGAGCCTTCAATCATGAGGGAATGAAGGCAGCATTCCATTTCAAGATTCTTCATATGCTGGATAGGAGAAGCTTTGTCCTCATCATGAAGAAGCAGACCATAGGTCTTGGAGATTTTGGAAATGTTGCCAGCCGTGAGGGAATTGATGAGGAGGAGATCTTCCATCGAGAGTGATATATCAGTGATGCCCAGGGTCTTGAGCTTCTTTGTACGAATCTGAGCACTTCGCTTGCTAGAAGCTAGAGTGGGGAATGGAGTTTTGTCATGCGAGATGTTCAGGAGGATGGAGGAGAAGGCTTGAGCGACAGGGATGGGTTGCAGGGAGGGCGGGGGAAGGGATTTCAGGGAAATAGAGGAATGGGAGATGGTCTGAGTAGGTGTAGCCTCCAGGGAGGAGATGAGACAGAGCTTGCCATTGAGGGTACGTTTGCATTGGAAGCCATATCTTTCGACAGGAAGTTTTAATTTGAAACCATTTCAAGGCCAAGAGGCACTCCCCTGATGAAGGACAGTGCGAGTTTAAGGAACTCAGAGGGGATATAAAGGGTAGGGTTAGCTTCGGAGAGATTAGATAGGACGTCACCTTTAGATTGAAAACCTGGGAAATGACTGATAGGTCGCTCCACAAGAGTGAGAGAGTTTTGGTTCAAGGGGGATGAACCGAACGGAGCGTTTCACCTTTCATGAGAGTTTCCATCGAAGAAACTACCATGGCGGTGGGCAGGGTCGTGAGGTTGACTACGATAACATGAGCCGAACCAGAATTTCAGCTCAGAGTCACCAAGGTTGTCGGGGTCATTGCTAAGGGAGGAGGACTGGTCTAGGAGTGCATTGTAGGGTATAGAGAAATTAACCACCAGTCGGACTTGGTAACAGAAAGCCCCTATAGTGACATCTATAAACTCAGGGATGACTTCAAGCCATTCAAAGAGGAACTGAAGGTCGAAGTTGGTCAGGTCCTCCATGTTAATACTGGAGTGGTTGGCCCGTAGAGGGACCCCAAAGCTTGCTATAATGCTGGCAACTGCGTTAACATTCCAACAAATTGGGAAAAGATCAAGGAGGCTAGCGGATATCTTAAAGCAGAGCTGATGAGGGGCACCATCAATGGTCTGGTCCCAGTGAGCAACAAGAAGGGTGAAGCCATCGCACCTAATATGGCCCATGGAAGCTAAGCTTTGAACAACCTCATATGAAGGGCAAGAAACAAAAACCTATTCCCCTGGGGGAGTTTTTTGACGGACCAGGAGCCATAACCTCTGGTTTTGTGAGAGAGGGTGAGTGATACATCATTGACTTTGATGTTTCGGCCATAAGCCTTAACAAAGGCAGCACGGTTAAGATATGAAGAGGTATCTACCATTTTTGAGGTGAAGGTGAGGTAATCTTTAGCAATGGGATCAGGTTGATGGCTCTCCATCCTTTCCATGGTAGGTTTGGGATCACACGATTGCCTTTAGAAGGGACTCAAGCAAAGAAGATTTTCATTTTGAGATGGAAGGCTCCCTACAAGTCCTATAGGAATGGCCAAATCTCCTACAATAGAAACACCTAAGTGGGTTGTGACTCTGCTTTGAGGTGGTCTGAATCCCCACAACAGAAGCAGAGGCCCTTTTGAAGGCTAGGGAGAGGAATAAGGGGGAGGAGGGCGAGAGGTGATAAATTGAGACCAATCCTTTTGAACGGCGCCAACACCGAATGCTCTAATGAGGGATGATCTGCAGGATCTCTGCTTCGTTGCTTGGTGGATTTAGCATTGAGAGACGTTTGACGGGAGACAAGACGATCGGATTTAATACTTTGGTCATCGAAGGCCCATCGTAGAGGCGGTTGAGATAGTTGGTAAGGAGTCTTTAACACCTCCTTAAAGGAGTATCTACCCCCAACAAAGGACGAAGGGAGGCACCATTTACGATTTTGGCTTCAAGCCAGCTTCCATCAGTAGCCGGGCATGGGACCTGAATGAACTTCTGAATACATGAGATGGGAGGTAAACCGACTGATAGAGATTGATTGAAGATTGCAGACCTGGCGAAGACAATATTCTCGCTTGCCCGGGGCGAGAACAGAAGCTTGCAGGGGCTTTTCCTAGAATGCTTGGTGCATGTGGATGTCGGATCTGACCACCCATGGGGACAGCATTCGCTCCAGTCTGAGGGGGGTTCCGACCACTACAGACGAGGCCGAGCGGGGAGACTCCGAAGGGTAAAGTGATGGTGTGTTAGCTGATTTGGAAACTCTCTTAGTTTGAATGGTGAGTGGAGGAGGGACAACATTCTTTGGGGTCTGAGATGGGCGTCGATAGGAGGCAGCCAAGGATGGTGACCATGGCGATAGGAAAGGAGTTTTTTTCCATGAGGAATGGGAGCTTCTCTCTCTAGAAATCATACTTCTCTCTCTTTAACCTCCATATAATAAAGGATCTCCTATAGTTACTGATGTGGAAGAATCTAGTTTGGAACTAATTAGGTAAAATATTTTGCATGCTCCTTGAATTTTATATTACTTTATTTACATTTATTATCTTGTCCTTAATTATAAGTAATATTGTAGAGAATAATATTTAGGAATACAAATAGGAGATTAGTGGATCAAAATTTATATTGTTATAGACTGCTCATTAGAATCAACTAATTCAGCCTAGTTGTTAGAACCTACCAATTAAAACACATTTTCAGCAGCATTAGATTGGGCGGGAGCCCATAATTTTGGTCTGAAGAGGCTCTAGAAAATGTCATTCATCACATTTTTTAGGGAGGAGATCCAATTCATCTCCTTATATGTATTATATACAACATTATAATAATTTCTCACTTAGAGACCTTCCATCACGTCTATCACTTGGATGCTGATGTACTAGTTTTATTTTCATTTTTTCATTTTATTTTTCTAATGATAGATGCTGATATATTAGTAGCAATTAAGCAACAATTGTAAGTGCATTATTTGATCTTCATGCATGGTTTGCATAATATACACACACAAAGACACACACATGCACATACATGTACACATACATACACACATTCTGTGCATGCATGCATACCTACACAATTGAGCAACAATGATAATTGCATTATTTGATTGTTTGCACTCACATATACATCCATACATACATATACATATATATATATATAGAGAGAGAGAGAGATGGGGGGAGAGAGAGAGGCAGATATGGGTAAGATTAATCGGACTTGGACTCAAATTTAGTCAGATCAAAATTGGATAATAGAGGTTCTACATCAATGATCTAGACCATTGGATGGGATCTACTACCTCAAAACAGTTTGTACATCAAAAATTATATGATTTGAAGACTTCTAGCTTATGCATTAAGTGATCAAAAATATATCTAATTCAATTTTATTTAGACTGTCTAATTTTTGACTATTTGATGTATAGGCTAGGAATCTTCAAATCATATAATTTTTTATGTGTAACTAGTTCTGAGGAAGTAGATTACATTCAACAGCTTGAATCATTGATGTAGGACTCCTGATATAGAGTTTTGTCCTGACCGGATCTGAGTCTAAATCTGATCAACCTGATTCTAGTCCGGTTATATAAATATAAGCATAAATACAAATACAAATATATATATATATATATCCAACATAAACACTAAACATATATATATGTACATGTATATGTATACAGCAAGGTTCCAATGATGCTAGTAAGCCGAACAACAAATCTCCTCTATTATGAGTATGGGAATAGGCATGATGGCCATATCTTGACAAAATCTATGTAGTGTGGGAATTTAAGATAGCAGCAGTTATTTGCCATGCTAATCAAAAAATAATTAAAAAATGATGATATCATCGGCTGAAATCACAATTTACCCAATGAAAGTATATTTTTACTAATAGATATAATAATGCAATTTGATACTATTAATTAAATAAAAATGCTAAATAGCCACTGTGATTCTAGTTATACAAGAGACACTACCATAGTTAAACATCCATTCATCAGATGCTCTGAAGCTTTTGTAGCAAGTGTCACAGATTGTAACAAACTTCTAGTGCATAGTGATACTATTGGTGCGAGAATCTGTCGGACACCGAGATGCCGGAGTGGATGATGATGTGGGCCTCCCGGGGGTATGACCTGCACAAAAGTTCTGACTGGAGGTTGCTTCGGCGAGGATCCTCCGATGCTCAAGTTAGAATTCTTATTCAACAAATAGAGGAATATGAAAGACAGAATAATAATGTATCTTTTTTGGGATCCTCTTTGAGCCTCCTTTATAGGCAAAGGGCTGAAGCTTTAGTTGGCAGGTTGGTTGGTACGATCCCACTCAATCAGGGTGCAATTCGTGCATGATGACGAGACTATCGCTCGAGATTCTTGGGATGTGGCGATCATTGTTGCCTTATCAGTTTTGTGACAGTTATTGTCTGATGGACACTTGAATTTTGAATTGAGCTACCAATTGGGTGTTTCCAAGATGATAATTGGTTGGCGATGATCAAGAATCGGTTGCTTTGTTTGCTTTTGGGTGAGGAAGTCATGGACCAGGGGCTTGCTCGGAAGAGAGAGGTTAGTCGACCCAACATGTTCAGCCAACAACTATTTCTAGTCGGGCTAATCAGGCCATTTAGGCATGCTGTCGATTCTTCGACCAGAGCCATAGGGGTTGGCTGATGAAGAGATATCGATGATGATGCATGAGGGTCGCCAGATGGTAGTTGGCTGGCTTCCGTCTACTCAAAGTGTGAAGCACCGATCAGACAGCTGATGAGGTCTAGCTCGATAGAGGTTACGGCCGACTACGAGTCTGCAAGAACTTCAACAAGCGGGCTCACTATGCTTGAATATCTTGGGTCTTGGGCCTTTTCATATCATCGGTCCAGGCAAAATTTCTCCCAATACATGCCCCCTACTTACGAGTCCGACTTTACTCAGGCGAAGGGAGTATATCTGTTTCTTTAAGCCGAAGAAGTGAAAAGATCCTTTAGTTGATGGGATGCGCTGACTTTGGGGTAGAAATGAGGCAGCACGATCAAAGTCATCATGACTGAATTAAATGGGCATCATTTAGAAATCTTTTTTTTGAATTATGATGCTGATTTATCCAACTGGAGGCAGTGGCTGATCGAGTAGGGAGACGACACGTGTGCCACATGCTGCAAGTTGTTGGGCAGAAAATAATACGATGTCTGAGAATTATCTTCTTCCTACTGTAAATAGGGGAGGCACCTATCCTGATCTTTCTGACTGCTGTCAGGTCCTTCTATTCTTCTTCTTTCTTTTCAGCCTTCGCTATAGCTTCTCGAAACAAGGAGTCCTCCTTTTTCATCTGTGGTGCAATTCTTGAAGGTATTTTTGAAGGTTCCAGCCACTTCTCTCCTTTGCTTTCTCCTTTCATTCTCAGGTGGGTCTTCTTGGTGTCCCTTTCTCACCTATCCATTTCTCCATCCTTTTTTCTAGTCTGCCTTCTAGTCTCTTTGTCTAGGAATGGCCGATCAAAGTGAGGTTGGGCCCAGCGACCATTGTTCCATACTGAGTCTAGACAATTTGAGCCAGATACGAGTGTGGAATGGGATACCCTCAGATTTTGACCTGGAACTCCCTAGGGCAGGCGATCATATAGATAATCCTCCTTCCGATCAGCTCTATGTATATGAGGAGGCACTTCGAGTGGGTTTAAGATTTTCTCTTCATCCTTTCATCCTTGACGTCTTTCATTTTTATGGCCTTTCCTTTTGTGCGATTGTCCTAAACTCCTTTAGGTTTGTAGTGAATTTCTTGATTATCTATGTTATGGCTAATGTTCAACCATCTATCTTTTTTTTCGTTCTTTCTTCACCATCAAAAGCATCCATATGCTAAGGACTGATGGTACTTCTCTTTCTAGAGGAGGATTTTTCTTCTGATAAAGGGTGCTCCTATCTCCATACATGGGTGGAAGGGCAGTTTTGTTATTGTCTATCTCTTTGATGGAGGATTAGAACTTGCCGAGCAGGGGTCGGTCGAAGGCTTTGGTGTTCAAAATTTCAAGATTAGGAGCTGAGGAAGAGGGTCATTTTAAGATCCTCAAAGATTTCAAAGCTCCCTTAGCTGACGAGCTGCTATCCGATGAAGTCTTTTTAATGTTAGACTCAATCAAACTGACCCCAGGGGTGAGTGCCTCAGTCATCCACCTTTCTTGTTTCCTTATTTTATGCATTTGACAAAGTTTGGTTGTTTGTAGAGATGAGGCTTAAAGACATCGCCAACAAAAGCGTCTCCAAGAAGCTAGTAGTCCGCTGAAAAAGGGTCACGGATGAGCGGACCTCAGTAGCTGAGGTCACCGTGGTGCTGGCAACTCCTACTCCTCCAAGTCCATCTTCGTTGAATGTGGCTCCTATTTCCTTGGTTGCTCCGGTGCCAGTGTCTCCACCATCTGTAGTTCCCTTGTTAGTTCCTCCAATGTCCCCTCATGAGGTGGGACTCAGCCTCTCTCTGCTCAACTTCCTTCTGTCATGGGCCCAAGTAGCATACCTCCTCCCATCGACCAAGTAGATCCAGATGCCACCTTACTTCATCCCTAAAAATATAACATTTGATGACTGAAGGGTGGTCAAAGAGTTAATTGAGAGGTTGGTGCTTCCAATAGAGCTAAAGGGCATCGGCAATATGGGCTTTGACGACCTGTAACAGTACTTCATGACTACCATACATCAGATGCTTTTCTTGTTCTTTGATTTATCTCTCGATTTCTCTTCTCCTCTTTTAGCTAATCATGATTTTCATGCAGATGCTTAATTTTCTAATCATTCTTTGGGGCCATGTGTGCAGAATGAAGATCCACAAGAGTCTATGCCAGAAGGCTTAGTTCGATGCTGTGGAGGTGCATGCGCAAGCCGATGCGGCTAGGGAGAGGCTAATAAGTTGAGGGAGTCCCTAAATAAAATCTCCATCGATCTTGCACGGAAGAGAGAGGAGCTCCAGGAGGCCAATGCAAAGCTTGATGAGGTCAAGTGGAAGGTCGAGGAATGGGTTACTAAGGCCAAGCAGTAGGCCAAGGATCAGGTCGTTGAGGCCAAGCGAAAAGTTGAGAAGAAGATTGTTGAGGCTTGCTGATTAGCCATGGAGTCCTTCAAGGCTTGGGTGGATTTTGAGCAGAAGATGGCCAAGGCAGTCGATAGCTTTAAGGCATTAGAGGAATATTACAATGCTATGGTCGCATTCAGCCAAGAGTCCTTCAATGAGGGATATGGGGTTAGATTCGACAATTGCTACTGCCTTATCACAGCCTGACTCCCTAAAGCGAACCTCTCTTTTTTGGATGAGGATGAGGGTGAAGAGGAGGCCACGGATGAGTCAGCTCCTCCTATGACTGTCGAGAGGTAAGTTGGGAGCAAAGAGGTAGTAGTCGGAGCTCCTCCATCGCTTGCCGTTGGTCCATCTGAAGCATCCTTGGGTCCCTCAGGAGTTGTACCAGATCCTTTCGATCTTCAAGGTGAGGTTGGGAGATGAGACATCCTTGTACTTCTTTTTTTCTTTTCTTCTTGTAGAGAAATCATTGTTAATGAAGTGAAGTTTTAAATTTGTGTTATTCTTTTTTTTTCATGTATTTAGTCATGTTAGCACATCCTTGACAAATATACTCCTTCAATTTCTGTCACCGAGTCCTTATCTGCAGCTTCTGCAGTAAGGATCAGGTCCCGTATAGGTGACCTAGAGAAGAAAGTTAAGGAATTGAATAAGAAAGTTACCGTATAGAAAAGAAGCTATCAAAGACTAAGAAAGCATTCGATAAGGCTTCAGCCCACATTGACCGACTGAAGATGACCATTCATCGGAATATACCGAAGTACTCTGCGGAGAAGACTTGGTTAGCAGCTGAGTCCACAAAGTTATCAAAACTTGTCAAGGATGCCACCTGGGGCGCCGCTGCTAAGTAGCAATACCTCCATAGCCGATTCCATTGTCTTATGGAAGGATTTCAGAATTGGAGTCATCGGAGGCTGTTGCCAAAGAAGCAAGAGGGCACTTTGCTGATCACATGGTGCGGCTTCAGAAGGATCTTCACATTGCCCAAGAGAGGATTTCTAGGCTTGAGTATTCAAAAAATATGGTTGCTAAGTACAGGCTGAGGGAAAGTCGGCAGATGGTCATAGGATCTCGGGGCCGAGTTAGATAAGGATTAGCCGATCCCGTGTCTTCGGATGATATGATCTGATATATGTTCGATGCAGGTTACACAGCTAGCTTTTGGACATGTCAGAATCGGATCAAGATGGTGTTTCCAAGGCTCGATCTCTCCAATTTTTCTCCTAAAGGTGATGCTGACCCCTCTACCATCCGAGGTAGGTCCAGGGGCATGGAGATCCACGAGCTTGGTCCTGATAGCAAGGAGATCCGTGAGGAAGTTTTCGATGAAGCTTCAAAGACTGGGGCTGGTCGTGGTCGGATGTAACAGTTTTTGATATTGTCAGCTTGGGGTGATGATGTCCTTGTAATCATGATAGACTACATAAATGCAATAGTGAACACTTATCTTATGTTGCCTTTTCTTTCATTATGCAATGCTGTTTAACATCGTCATCGGCCCTCATTTAAGAGATCTCTCATTTCTGATGAGGACTCCTCAGTGCTCTTTCCATCAGATGTCCCATGCATTAATTGTGGATGGTGTCCCAACATTTCATAACTCTCAATGTATTCAAGGTAATTGACTAGAGCAAGGATGGTTGTGGGGAATGATAGCTGCCACTTTTTCAACGAAATAAAATCTGGGAAAGGACGTCAGGCCTGTAGGAGCATGCCATGTGGTGATGTTTTGGTCTACGAGGCATCACCTGAGTCGACTTCCAAGGTTAAGAAGATGTGCCATTTATGGCCTGGGGGGTGGCCGCACTATCTAGGCTGGTGATTGGTGGTTAGTATGGGCACTTGTGCCTATAAAAAAGCTGATGGTTGGTAAAAGCTTCATCCTCCATCCTATTTTCTGTAGCTCTTGTAAAAACTCTCCCTCTCCCTTGTCACCATGAGGCCCTCCAAGAAATCTGTTAAGAACTTAGTCAAAGAGAGGAGGGCCACCGAGAAGAAGGCCAAGAGGGTAAAATCCGGCCAACCTCCTTCACTCAGAATGCCATCCGCTCCATCACCATCGCTACCTACCAAGGGCAAGGGGGGTCCTTCTATCAAGCAGATTCCCCATGCAGTTTGTGAGTGCTATGTCTAAGAGTACAAGACCTTGACGGTATTCGAGGAGGATGTCACCAGCATTGCTGCCACCATCTTTGTCTTCAGATTCAAAAATTGTAAGGCTCGCTTATGGCAGATGATGCCATAGCGGGATCTCTACTATCTCCTCCCTGGCAACAGTGATGAGGAGATAGGGGTCTTCTCGTCGGATGAGTGAGCTCCCCTTATCCTTTCTCTTTCTTCTTGTTCTCTCTTTTTTTTATGGAATGGTGCTTCAAGCATTGCTCTTTGTAAATATTTTAATGAAAATCTAGTTTGCTTCTCTTCATGTGTTGTGATGCGTGCTTGCTCTTGATTGATAATTATTCTTTCGTTAGTCTAGTAAAAGATCATTTCATTCAAATTTAAAGTTGATCAAAGGCTCCTTTGATGGACTGACCGATCAAAAGCTATCTTTTATCTTCAATTGACTAAGCCGATCAAAGATTATCTTTTATCTTCAATTAACTGAGCCGATCAAAGGTCATTTTTATCTTTAATTGACTGAACCGATCAAAGGCCGTCTTTGGTCTTCAATTGACTAAGTCAATCAAAAGCCATCTTCCATTTTCTGTAGATTGACGATAGACAAGAAACCATTATTTCAAAAAAATGAAATTTATTGAGGAGGGTTATGTAATACATTACCGATAGTATATTCAGAGGTTCTCTGAATTTCATGATCAGGAGAGTGCTGTTCCATCCAACTGTTTCAGTCGGTAGGTTTCTGACTTGATTTCATTTACTTGGTATGGATCCTCTTAGTTTGGGGCTAGCTTGTCTCACTCCCCAAGTTGGAAAACTTCTACCTTGCACAGGACCAGGTCACCAACCCTGAAGACCTTGTTTCAGACTCATGAGTTGTAATACCGAACGATCTTATGTTGGTAAGCTGCCATCCAACACGCGTTCTTTCTCTGACTTCTTCAAGTAGGTCTAGATCGGCACACAGTCTTTTTGAGTTGGTCTGCTCATCGTAGTTCTCAACTCATGCCGATGGGACTCTAATCTCAATGGGGATTACTGCTTCCATCCCAAAGACCAAGCCGAAAGGGGTTTCTCTTGTTGGAACTCTCGGTGTCATCCTGTATGCCCAAAGTATATGGTGAAGCTTGTCAGCTCAAGATCCTTTGGCTCTGTCTAATCTTATCTTCAGCCCTCGTAGGGTAGTATGATTTGTCACTTCAGCTTCACCTTTAGCCTGAGGATGGGCGATGGAAGTAAAGTAGTGTGAGATCCCATGTTCATCATAGAATTCTTCAAATTTTGCCCCGTGAATTGATGCTTATTATCGATAATCAGTACTCAAGGTAAGCCAAATCGATATATGATCGGTTTTTAGATGAAGTCTATCATCCTTGTTTCTATGTTGTGGACCAGTGGTTCGGCCTCTACCCATTTAGTGAAGTAGTCCACAGTGACGAGCAAGAACTTGCATTGACCTGACATCTATGGAAAGGGGCTGAGGATATCCATCCCCCATTGTATAAAAGCTCAGGGGGTGCAAATGAGAGTAGACGGCACTGCGGGCAGTCGTTGTATGTTAGAATTCCTTTGGCACTTATCACACCGCATCACATAATTCTCGAAATCTTTTTGCATTATCGATTAGTAGTAGCCCTATTAGAGGAGTTTGTAAGCCAGTGCTCTTTTGCTGATATGACTCCTACAAATATCTTCATGCACCTCTTTGAGTGCATAGTCAACTTTGGATGGTTGTAGGCATTTGAGAAAAGGCAGCGAGTAAGACCTCTTGTACAGCTTTTCTTCATAAAAGAGGTACCTAGATGACTAATACTTTACCTTTCAAGCTTCTTTTCGATCTGCTGGCAGTGTTCCATCTTTAAGGTAGCTGACCAACAAATCAGTCCAAGAGGGTTCCTCATTTATCTGCGTTATGGTCGTCTGCTCTTCAATGCTTAGTCAGCTCATCACCTCAAAAAGATTTTTTGGATAGTTCAGGTGGTGTCGACGTCGCCAACTTAGACAGCAAATCAGCCCTAGAGTTCTTCAATTTGGATATCTATTGAATTTCAAACTTATCAAATATAGATGCCAGGTCCTTGTGTTGGAAAATATGTCCCAAAAGCCAATCGTCAACCTGTTGATGGTTGAGCAACCTTGTATTGTAATTGATTTGTTAATAAATAAATATTAATTTTTAAAATTTTCA
>KE505618.1:174298-197617 GCA_000441515.1 Elaeis oleifera | reverse complement strand
TAGTTTCTGAAGGGCCCTCGTCGGTCGAAACATGTGGCTTGGCTTCTTTCCATTCAACCGGCTCATCTAGAATGGTGCACTCGGCCATAAAATCGGCCAAGACCTGAGCTTTGATAGATAGTCGGGGTTGGTACTGGATGTCAAACTAGGAGAGTTTAATTGCCTATTTTGCAATTCATCCGAACGTGTTTGGCCAATGGAGGATGTTCTTTATTGACTGATCCATTAGGAGGATGATGGTGTGAGTTTGAAATAGGGTTGGAGCTTTCGAGCCACAATAAGGAGAGTATAAGTCAGTTTCTCTAATTTCGAATATCTAGTCTCCACATTCTTTATGATCCGACTGATATAGTAGACTGATTTTTAGATTTTGCTCCTCTCTTGCGCCAACACTACACTCATAGCGGCAGGCAAAACTATAAGATATAAATATAGTTCTTCATCAAGATCAGGCTTACTGAGCAGTGGAGTGGAACCAAGTTAGTCTTTGAGGTCGAAAAAAACTTTTTGACACTCCTCGATCCACTAAAAATTTTTTGATTGTTTTAGGATCTGAAAAAAGGGCAAGCATCATTCTGTCAATCTCGAGACAAATCGATTCAAAGTGGTGACCCTTCTGGTAAGGCATTGCACCTCCTTGATCATCCTTGGGGGAGACATTTCTTGCACAGCCTTAATCTTCTCTGGGTTGGCCTCTATTTCTCGACTAGACACCATAAAGTCCAAAAATTTCTCAAAGGTCACTCTAAAAATATACTTGGCTAGATTCAGCTTTATCTTGTACTTTCATAGAATAGCAAAGGCTTCTTTGAGGTCATCAATATGGGTCTTTGCAGATTTGCTTTTAACGAGCATGTCGTCCACATATATCTCTATGTTTCATCCAATCTGGTTCTTAAAGATTTTATTCACAAGGTACTGATATATCGTATCTATATTTTTCAGACCAAAGAGCATAACCCTATAATAGAAAAGACCTCAGTCAGTGATAAAAGAGATTTTATCCTCATCTTTAGGAGCCATGCGGATCTGGTTATAGCTGGAGAAGGTATTCATGAAGAATAGGAGTTCGTGGCCCGATGTGGCATCGATCAACTGATCAATTCTCGATTGGGGGTAGCTGTCTTTTGGGCAAATCTTATTCAGGTCAGTGAAATCCATGCAGATTTATCATTTTTCATTTACCTTCTTCACTATGATCACGTTTGCTATCTATTCTAGGTAGGTTGTCTTCTTGATGAACCTGTCTGAAGTAGCTTGTCCATCTCTTCAGTTATTATCCTTTACTGCTCTGGTGCAAACTTCTTTTTATTGCTTGAAGGAGCGGTAGTTTGGGCTCATGTTCAACCAATGTATGATCACTGAGGAATCAATTCCTAGCATGTCTGCTGGCATCCAGGTGAAGACGTTTGTGTTTTCCTGCAAGAAAGAGATTAACTAATCTTTCGTTACCTGATCTAGATTTGACCCAATCTGGACCGTATGCTCCTAGTTTCCATCTATCAAGGGGATGGAAATGAGATCCTCAAGTGGTTCTCCATGCTCCTTAGCCAACTCATTCGGGTGTCCAGTCCATCGATCAAGTATAATTCGACAGGTCGAGCTCCTTGGAGAGCTATATTGTAGCAGTGGCATGCCAAGTTTTGATTTTTGCAAATTTCTCTTACTTCATATGTCATTGGGAATTTCATCTTCAGGTGATATGTGGAGACGATAGCTCGGATTGCATTCAGGCCTGATCGGCCAAGGATGGCGTTGTAGGCTGAGGATGCTCGGATGATCAAGAAGTCGACTTAGGCAGTGGTTTGAAAAAAAATCGGCCAGCCTTTATAGGCAGCGTGATGACTCCTTCTATGGGGATGGCATCCACGGTAAATCCAACACGTGAAGAATTCATCCTCCTTAGTTGATCATTGGATATCCTCATTTTTGAGAAAGTATCAAAAAATAAGATATCAGCAGAGCTTCTATTATCAATCAGCATACGACATATATCATTTGTAATATTTAAATTTACAACGATGCATCATTGTGCAGGAACTGAATTCCTTGGGCATCCTCTTTGGTGAAAGTTATCAGTTTCTTAGTTTTTTGCTTTTTCTCCATTCCTTCATCTCCGTCGGCTCCTCCACTATGCTGACCCTCAATAATGGTGTTTACTATACCGACTGCAGGTTGGTCTTCCTATGGCCCCACCCACTGTAGTTGTTCCATCGACTAAAGGGACCTCCATCACTCTTCCTGCTGCTCCCACCTCCATCAGATGAACCGATCGAGACGGCCATGCTTGATAAAGTCTTTGATCTCATCCTAGAGTTGAATACACTCCTTGGTGTTATAACTATGGTCTTGGTGGTATAGATAGTATTTATTTGGATTTCTTCGATTTAAGAATGCCCGTAGCCTCCTCTACTTCGAGAGCTATCCTTTGATCTCCATCAGCACTTGAGTCCTTGGAGCATTCAGTGGGGTGTAGTTTTTGTACCTTCTCAGTAGTGAGGCATGTCGATTCCTTCTCTGAGAGCTCTGAGATCGATGGTTCCGAGGAGGGGCCCCATTTTTCAACTTTTGAGGTGGGGACCTGGAGCACTGTTGGGTTCTCTCCTTCCGCTTCAGGGAGCACTCCTTATTTTGCTTATCCCCTATTGCAAAGCTAGCAAGGGCTTCATCTTCTGTGAAGACATTCTCCGAATGGATGTACTTCTCCATCCGGACCAACATATCTGGATAGTTCTGAGGATAGGTCTTCACTAACGACTTCTTAAGGTTGTTCTTCAAAAGTTCGCTCATCAATTCGGACATTGCGACTGACTGGTCTAGGTCACGGACTTCTAGGGTGGCCGTATTAAAGCGACTGACAAAGGCTTGAATTGACTCACCTTCCTTCTGCCTGATGGTGTAGAGGCAGTCAGATTATCTTTGCTATCGTCGATTGCTAACAAAATGATCGATGAAAGATCAGCTCAACTCTTTGAAGAAATGGATCGAGTCTGACTTCAAACTGGAGTACCAATATCGGGCCGCCCCCTTTAGAGTCGTAGGAAAGGCTCGATAAAAGATAGTGTCAGTTGCTCTATGGAGGAGCATCGCCACCTTGAAGGTCTCAAGATGATCGATGAGATCGGCAGTTTCATTGTAGATTTCAAACTGTGGAGCCTTGAAGTGCTGAGAAAGTGGCTCCTACATAATCCTTGAAACAAAGGGTGGGTCGCTATTGAACCCATCGTAGGGCATTGAGGATGTATTGCAGATTGCATCGATCCACTGGTCAAGTTTCGAAGCCGTTGCTCGAGTGTGGGGTTTCGAACATTATGGGTCTTGAAGTACTGGGGGGATCATTGATCAGGGGTTGAATCATGTCCTGATCGAGGATTCGGAGATCACTGTCTTCTTGGTCTTGGGGTTCTGAGGTGGCTCTAGTGGGTCTATCTCCTCTCCAAACTTTACAGAGGTGCCCGCGGTTGTTCTAGTGGTGGCGATGGCTCTGAAATCGGATTCGATAGGGCTGCTACCGATGGAGGTGTAGGGGCCACCTGATTAGGCTACGGTGCCGCCTGCGAAGGCACAGAGATGGTCTGGATCGCCTGAACGATAGCTGTCAAAGTTTGGACCTACTGGAAGAGTAGGTTGAATTAATTCACTATGACCAATGCTGGCTGGACAGGCAGAGGAGTTTCCACCACCGGAGGCTGCACTCGATTGTTGGTCTGGCTCTCTACCAGTCGAAAGGTGGTGGCATTGGTGTGACAGAATGAAACTCTTTTTGGTGGCATAATTATTTGCTGCTCTTGATCTGCACTCTTCCAAATGGGTCAAGGCCCTTCCTCTACCATCAATCTATTGGTGCGACAATCCATCTGGTGCTGAGATGCTGGAGTGGATGATGACATGGGTCTCTCGAGGATGTGACCTACACAAAATCCTGACCGAAGGTTGCTCTGACAAGGATTTTCGATGCTCAAGTTAGAATTTTCATTTAATAGATGGAGGAGTGTGAGAGGCAAAATAATGACATACCTTTTTAGAATCCTTTTGAACCTCTTTTATAGGTAGAGGGCTGGAGGTTTAGTTGATAGGTTGGTTGGCACGATTCTGCTCGATCAGGGTGCAATTCGTGCATGATGGCGAGACTATCGCTCAAGATTCTTGAAATGTGGTGATCATGGTTGCCTTATCAATTTTGTGATAGTTGTTGTCTAGCAGATGCTTGAATTTTTATTTGAGCTGCCAACTAGATGTTGCCGAGATGAGAATTGGACAATGACAATCAAGAATCAGTTGTTCTGCTTTTGGGTGAGGAAGTCATAGACCAGGGGACTGCTCGGAAGAGTGAAGTTACTCAGCCCGACATGTTCGGCCAGCAATCATTTTCTAGTCAAGCTAATCATACCATTCGGATGCACCGTCAATTCTTCGGCCTGAGCCATAGGGGTCGGCTGATGAGGAGATATTAGCAATTATGCACGAGGGTCACAAAATGGTAGTCAGTTGGCTTTCGTTTGCTTAGGGTGTGAAGCATCGATCAGACAGCTAATGAGGTCTAGCTCGATAGAGGTTATGGCCGACTACGAGTCGGCAAGAACTTCAGCAAGCAGGCCCACTATGCTTGGACATCTTGGGCCTTGGGCCTTTTTATATCATCAGTCCAGATGAAATTTCTCTGAATAGATACTAATCTTAAAGTATATTATATTTAATTCATTAATAATTACTTGTCAAATAACATCTTTCTTTTGTTACGATCATTCTTATTATCCACTGGTGCAAGTTGCTTATAATCTAGCATAGTAGATCAAATACAATACAAGGAAGGAAGATTGATGCCTTTTACCTTCAAGAAAGATAGAGCAGCCACTTCAGAAGGGGATGTAAGTGGTAGCAACAGGGGTGGAGGCATGCACAAGAATTTACTTTTAGAAGAACCATTGAGATAAGAACCATTTTTCCTCCTCTATTTCTTGGCCTCTCCTCTGCATGCCTTCTCCACTACTATTGCTGCCTCCCAATCTCTCTCTCTCCCCCCCTCCTCTGCTTCTTAATACCCCAACTCTGCTTAAACCCAGCTGTATGAATCTTAAAGCAGTAGAAAAGAGAACAAAAAAGGATCTTGCATGAATTTTAAAGCATGAAAAAATGATGAAGAAGAATCATGTTGGGAGTCTTCTTTCACTTGATCCTGTCGGAGAAAAAGTTGATTTCAGGGAGGATTCGGCCTCCCCTCCACTCTATTTAGGAACCCAAATTCCGATCCTAAGCCAGAGTTCATGGAGTTTGATGCTGATTTGCTGGGTTTTCCTTACCGAAGCCGTCATTGTGCCCACTAGATTGCCGCCTAAACATCATCAGAAAAGCCAAGTAAGAACTTCAGACTTTTAGGTGGATCTTCTCCCTAGCTTCCCCAAGCATCTGAGCCTCAATTCTGACTGACAATTGCTGAATTTTTCGTGAGAGAAATTGAGCCCATTTTTCCCATTTTTGCACTAATGTTTTTTGAATTTTTGGTGCCATTCGTCGCTGTTGATCACCAAGAAGGGAAGCACTAGCTGCGCCATCAAGACCCCGACCACCGTTGACCATGGCCATTAATGGTGAAAGAAGCTCTATTGCTTCGAGAAAGAGGGGATTAGCCAAATCCCCTGTTATGTCCTTAGTTTTTTTTCTTCTGATTTTCCAATGCCGGCCACAGCCACTAGCCGCTAGATGGATGACCTTTAGATGTGCCACCATAGCTGGCATCATTGATAATAGTCACCACTGTTGATAGAGGCTGCTATCTTCCATGGTAGAAGGGTGACCATATGTCCCTTGTTTGGTCTAGGAAACAGGGAGGAAGAAAAGAAAAGAAGAAACAAAAAAAAAAAAGAAAAAGAAAATAAAAAAAAAGGAAAGGAAAAGAGTTCTTTCTCTTCCCTCTTCCCTTTCTCTTACTCTCCTTGAAATTATTTTTCTCTCCACATTCTCTCTAGTTTCTCTCTATATTTTCTCTCTCTAAAAATTTACTTCTCTCTCTACAGGTATCTCCCTCTAAAATTATTTCTTTGTCTATAAAGCTTATCTCTCTAGGATGATCTAGTAAAGAGCTTTCTTTTGATGAATTTGATCGACCTCGATGAAGAGGTCCTGACAATGGTCATTGGGTAGCGTGCTAGATCGATTTTGGTCAAATTAGATTTGTTAGATTTGATTATTTGTAGTTTTCAATGGACTACATGTATACTAGTTTCATTATGATTTGATTAATTCATCTTGATCGGATCAATCGAAATGTTGGACGGTACTGTCTGATTGGTCATGTTCCATCTTGTTAATTTTTCTTTCTTTTGATATTTTCTCTCCACTTGATTTATAAAATCAATAAAGATCTGAGCCCTATAGCTTTAAGTCCAAATTGACCTAATAGAAAGACTTCAAACTATCTAGTTTGATTATGATCGAATAAAATTATCATGATCAGATCGATTTGGACAGTTGGATGCGACTACCATTCATCATATCTTTCTTAGTTATTCATATCCTTTCTGATTATTGGACTTAATTATATATGAAGATATAGTTATCTCGATAAGAAGATATCCAGTAGTAGGATAGTATAATGTTTATGTATTGAAGATTTTGAAAAAAATTTATAGAATTATGTAGATTTTTGAAATATGTATGAAGTAAGTAATATGACTCTTTTTTTAGATTTATTGATAAATTATATAGTATCTATATTATTAAATTTTGAATCATATTATTTGTGATTGGTGAATATGAAGCATAATATTTATTTGATAATTCTATTTGAGAATACTCATCATCGAGGGCATTGATTTTATTATGGAGTTATAATTAATTGATTTTGATTTCGGATGGTTTTGTGTATCGTTCGATTGAAATACGAAATTGATTTTATTGAATAGAAAGATTTGAATCAAGATAGATTTTGACTCATAGTTTGACTATATATCAAAATCTTACCAATAGTGGTTTCATGTTGGCATATCGATATCCTCCTAGTAAGGGTTATATGCTAATTCATCGATTCCATGCTTGTGGGGCTTATGCATTGATATATTAATATTCTATAGTAAAAATTATATACTGGTATATCGACACCCTATCAATGGAGATTATGCACTGGTATATTGACATCCTGTTAGTGAGGATTATATATCGGTATGTCGACACCCTGTCAGTGGGGTTATACAGTGGTATATCTTTTTTGTACCTTTGTGTTTGTTTTCTTTGCTTCAATTTTTCACCATTGGTGCATGTTGGTTGGCTCCTTTGTGTTGGTGACATTGAGGCACTGCATGGGTTTGGTTTACCGATAGGTTCAGCTCATGATGAAATGGTATTAAAGCAAGCACGATCGATGACACACTAGTGCAAATAGATGGAACATAAGAATGGTGGAGAGACAAGTGGGATGGTGCAAGAGGCAATAGTTGCTGCCTCAGTCTCGACGGAAGGATAACCCGACATTGAGAAACCACGAAGCCACAAAGAATGGATCTTTGCAATGGAGATGCAATTCTCCCAAATTGAGGAGAGCATGGTGCACTTATTCCCATTGGGGGATCGTGTGGCCAACTTAGAGTTAAATTAGGAGCAACTTATAAAGACGGTGGACAACCTAGGAGACAACACTCAAGAGTCCGTTAAGCACTTGCGGGAGCAATTGAATGATTTGGCCGCCAGAGTTGCAGTCCTAAATTGGGTAGTTAGTACCATGTCTACCCCAAGCCCTAAGGAAGGTGGGCCAGGCTGAATAAGAGCACCAGAGCCTCAACGTTATGGTGGAGCTCATGATGCAAAGGAGTTAGAGAACTTCTTGTTCGATGTCGAGTAGTACTTTTGGTGGTGTGGCCTAACTTAAAAGACACCAAAGTCATCTTGGCTACCATATACTTGATCGAGGATAACAAATTATGGTGGTGGACTTGGTATGAAGACATCCAAGTAGGTCAATGAACTTTGCCAGCTAAGAGGACATGAAGAGAGAGTTAAGGTCTAGTTTCTACCAAAGAATATGGAGTTCATTGCCCAATAAAACTTGAGATGTCTGCATCAAATTGAGACTACCATAAAGGAATATGTGTAGTTCTCAGCACTAATACTAGACATTTGGGACATATTCGAGAAGGGCAAGTTGTTCTACTTTTTAGAGTGCTTGAAGCCATGGGCCCAATAGGAATTGCAGTGGAGGGGTGTCACCAACCCGCATCTGCTCAAGCCACAGCTGAGCACTTGACAGACTACCGCCTCTCTGACCACCAAAAGAAGAAGCCCACTCTGAGCACCTCCAGGATTCAGAAGCTAGCAAAGAAAAGGGTGTGGTGAATGAGAAGAAGAAAGACTCCATGACTGGGTGCTTTCTATGTGGAGGGCCACATATGATGAAGAACAGTCTCTAGAAATAAGCTCTTAATGCTTTGCAAGCTAGTGTGCAGAACAACCCAAAAATCATGATGACCATAGCAGGATGATGAGGAGCAGGTTGAGGGCCCTCGTATGGTTGCTCTTAGGCTATTAAATGCCATTAATGATTAAGTGGGGAGCAGTTCAAACAATCCAAGCAAGTAGAAGCAACATTGATAGCTAAAGCAACAGTAGCTGCTGAAGCCACAGCAACAGTAGCCAAAGTAGTAGCAATAATCGAAGTAATAACAATAGCAACCAAAGCCATATCAGAATCACCAACAATCCAGCTGGTGGACCAACGAGCTCATGTATGCTCAAGTGGACCTCAATGATCATGTGACCTAGGCGATGGTTGATAAGGGGGCAACCCACAACTTTGCTGCCAACCATGAACTACCACCTTTGGTTGAAACAAGGGAGGGACTTTGTAGAGTGAAGGTGGTGAACTCGAAAGCATAGCCCATTACTGGGCTTGCAAAGGATGTGCCCATTCAGGTTGGAACTTGGAGTGGAAGGCCAATTTCATGATTGTACCACTGGATGACTTCCAAGTTATCTTGGGCATGGATTTTTTTCTAGGCTACCAGGATGGTGCTCATGCCATTTCTAGATGCCTTGTGCATGATAGGAGATGAGTCTCCCCACATTATCTCTGTTGCTCAACGAACTCAAGAAGGGATGCAATAAATCTCTTCTGTCCAACTAAAAAGGAGAATAAGGAGGGGGAACTAATTTATGTGCCTACCTTGAAGCTGGAAATAGAAACAAAGGACAAGGTCACTTCCCTCTTGGGATGTTGAAAATCTTATAGGAGTTTGAGAATATGATGCCTCCTCAGTTACCTAAGACTTTGCCACCTAAGCAGATAGTGGATCATATTTTTTACTGTTTGTCCTATCGCATGCCCCCACCGGAGCTTGCAAAACTCCAAAATAACTTGATGAGCTACTAAAGAGAGGGCTCATTTGCAGCTCAAGGGCTCCTTTTGGAGTCCCAATTCTCTTTCAAAAGAAGTAGGATGGAAGCCTTCGATTATGTGTCAATTATTGATCTTGAACTAGGTGACTATAAAAAATAAGTATTCAATTCCTCTACTTGTGGACTTATTCAATCAGCTTGATAGAGCACGATATTTCTCCAAGTTGGATCTTCAATCTGGATATTTATAAGTTTGGATTGCGGAAGGGGATGAAGGCAAGACTACTCATGTGACAAGTTATGGGGTATTCGAATTTCTAGTGATGCCCTTCAGATTAATCAATGTCCCAGTCACATTTTGCTTTCTAACGAACTAGTTGTTTCATGACTATCTTGATAAGTTCATAGTGGTATACCTAGATGATATCATCATATTAGTTAGATACTGAAGGAACATATGGAGCATTTACAGACCATCCTTAGACTTCTGTGGGAGAACTCCCCTTATGTGAAGAAGAAAAAAATGCTACTTTGCCTAGAAAGAGATTCTATTCTTGGGCCATCATGTCGGTAGTGGCATCATCCATATAGATAAGGAGAAAGTTCATGCCACACAAGAGTGGCAGGTCCTACAAAGTGATAGAGCTGTGATCTTTCTTGGGGCTTGTCAACTACTATGGGTAGTTTATAATAAACCAAAGTTTTATCAAACCAAAAGGCATATAATTATTGGGATTATATCCAACCATGGGACCATGTGTTAATATACCAAAATCTTGTTGGCGATCATACGAATTGTAGTAAAAGAGATAAATCTTTCATCCTTGTTTAATGCATCCTTTTTCTGGGCACGTCAACCATCGAAATATGATATAAGCTAGAAGAATGTCAGTTGCACTAATGAAGATACCGTAGGAAGCAAGCATTTTTTAGTACTCCATTAAAATATTTAGATAAATTAGTAGTCATCATTCTAAATCTTTGGCCACCATCTTGTGCAAGGGACCATTTATCTATAGAAATTTCATTTAACCACTGAATAGCTTCTGAGTTCACTTTTTCAATCTTTCTTATGTGCTTGTTGAACTTCCTGACTTATGTTTGCATATCGATTTTTTCACCAAATCTCACAATCTTGAATTCTGAAACCTTTTATTGAAGTTGCTTGCTATATGACATAGATAATATACATAATATGCATGGATGGTTGGCAACCAAGATGTTCATTTTGCACAATGGATAATATACCTACATGCCAATCTAAAATTAGACAGATGCTCTAATGTGATATAATAAAACATCTCAGATAAGCTAAGAACCTGTCGATGTATTAATAGACTCTTCATCTATTATAGCAAATGTGAGTGAAAAATTTGATTGTCTCAATCTACAATGGTTGCAATCATCAACTTCTCTCGCTACTTTCCATATAAGAATATAGCATCAATGTTGATTACTTATCTACAATGTTTGAAGCCTTCAATTGGTAGTGCGAAGGCCCCAAAATACGATCAAATGTAGCATATGTTGGGTGACCGATAGGAGTTCTAATGAATTTCACACAAGAGCCAGGATTAAATTTCTCTACAGCATACAACCACTTTGGCAATAAGTCATATGACTTATCCCAATCTTCATATGTCAAGGTCATTGCTTTTTGCTTCATCTCTCATAGCTTTTTATAATGGATGTGTATTGAATCTATTTTTTATGACTGCACCAATGCTAGCGACGAAAATTATGGGCACTTCTTTTACAAGATCTCGTATTTAATTAGCGATAAAGTTGCAATCAAGTTCAGAAAAATCTTGAGAAAGCATGGCAGAAACATATATATGCGGGCCAACATATCATGTAATTTAAATAATCATAGTGCTTCATTACTCGAAGCATCCAATTGCATCCCAATTTTTATTTTATATTTAACCATCTAAAGATTTGGCTCCGACTCGATAACCTTAAATTCATGGTGTCTGTCAATAGAATATATTTTACTATAGTTTACAGTTTTATCTTATCCGCAAAATAGACGCCTTTACACAACTCATCACCTCTTTTTCAGATACCATACTGTGCCTGCAATACAAAGACATTGATATATTAGCAGTCACCCAATATCCTCCTAAATGTTCAAGAAGGAGCTTCAAATACTAAAAACTCTAGATACTCTAAAAAGGTGGACACTCTACATCATGTGATGTATCGGCTTGCTGAGCATCATCGTCCACATCATCTTCATTTGGTACATCATCTTTCTCAAATAGCTGATTATCTATGTGACCTATATCATCGGAAACTATGTAAATTGAAGTTTATCTGATAATAGTACTTAGTATATCACTGTCTACTATAGGGAATTGATCTTTTGTATGTCTTGAACTGATATTCATTGGGACATTATCGACCATGTATGGACTAGAGGCTCCAATTTATTCATTGCCCTGAGCTATCATTCTTATATCCTGGTTAGCTACTTTATAATCATCCCGATCAGAAATAGGTCCAATGTCTTCAATGGGTTGTACATCTAGGTACCTTTGTATCGGATAAACAAGGAAGCGAACTAGCAATTGAAAAGAGTTTCTCAATATCTTGATCTTTGGTAATCGAAACAGATTCATACTTTAGTATTGTTGGCTGCACAACTTATGAATATCTATATATTATCATTATTTTATCTTTCTTTTGTCTATATAAAAGACTCTGTATAACTTATCCTTCAACTCAAATTTTATTTCATACTTAATTCTAATTGTCTTTTGAGGACGTCTATTGTACTCTATGCCATATGATCCGTTAACCATAGAACCATTAATATAACATAAGGCCGTGATAGTTTTTCTCATATTTTACAAAATACACGACAAATAGATTAATTTAGCATGCTTAGCCTAAAATCACCATTCATATATTAAATAAATCCACTACTATAAATATTTAAGAAACCAAATATAAGTAGATATGTTTAACTAAGTAATCAAGGTACATAAGATAATTTATAAGATATTATTCTTTCATTGGACATACATTTGCCTCCTGCTATTGTGCACATTAGTTAATACTGGATCAAGAACTCTAGGTATGAAACACACTTGAATTACGTTATGCAAGTAAGGTACGTAGGCTCGCATGCTTTTGTCATGCATAAGCTCGCCAACTTCTCCTTGAGTCTCACAAGCTCATGCATCCATACATGAAAATGGTCCACCAAATGATGATTCTAATGACTATTTCCTAATCTTTTAAAAATAACTTTATTTAGGTCGATTTGTAAATAAGGATAAGAGAAGGTGTTATACATAATATTTTCAAATTTCTCTATGTGGTATGTGAAAAACTCATAGAATAAAGCACAAATATAATCTATTTGGATACCTAACCTAGGCTTCCAAGTCCCTATTATATGTTACAGCTTTATTGGTTGGAACTTGAAAGGCCAGTATGTACGAGAGACTCCCACTAGGGACAAGTGTCAACATGCCTTAAGTCCAGAATAAGTGTCTCTAATAAGCAAACACATTCTCGTGGGAACCGGTGTATCAAACAAAATTCAGTTTGCTTCCGTTGATCAACATATGATAAACAAATGAATCATCTTGATTTCTTGATGAGTTCCATTGATGACATGGATTCGTCTTCGGAATATTAAGTTGTAGATCTCCTTCTGTTTTGTCCCAAATTAGACTAATCCAACCTGCAAACTAGTCTGTTAAGGCATTAAAAGTCCAATTGGACACTAACTATATTGAGTTAGTGAGACAAAACATGATAACATATGCTCAATTAGATCTTAGTTCTAATCAAATCTAGCTCTTCCCACCACTAATCTTTCTACTATGGAGATGATAGTTTACTTAATATCAATTTATGATACCTAGCCTATAAAATCCAATTTTGTTCAACTAAACAAACTAATTTTGAATTTACATAAAAAGGCTCAATATAAGCTAGAAATAGAAAAAATTAATAAAAAATTCACAATACTTATGGTGGCGAAGAAGGGGTCGATCAGAGAAGCATGGAGTGGGGACACTGGTCAGAAGAGCAGAGAGCACCGGATCTCGTCGAAGGAGTGGGGAGCAGGTGGGGGGCGCGGATGGGGGCCAAACAGAGTAGTGGGAGCATGGGGAGGAGGGTTGATTGGATGAGCGGAGAGCATGGGAGGGGCTGGTTGGACAAGTGGGAAGCAGGGGTCAGAGGAGAGGGAGTAGCAAGGCCGGATGAGGACTGGATGGAGCAGTGGCGAGCATAGGGAGGAGGGGTAATCGGATGAGGGGGAGCGGAGGAGGGGTTGGTCGGATGAGTGGAAAGTAGGAGGGTCCAAAGGAGAGGGAGCAGGGGCCGATTGGTGGGAATCGAGGGAATAGATAGAGAAGAGGGGTATGGGGGTGGTGGGAGAAGGGAGCAAGGGGGACCGCGGTTGGAGGAAAAGAAATAAAAATCGTGGGTCGTAGTCATGATTTAACAGAAATCGTGGGTTTAACCCATGATTTCATCTTTGCGGTGATACGGCAGTGCTAACCCTACTGATACACCAACCGCAATAAATCCATAAATAATTTTGGATTCAAGATATTTTATAAAAATAATATTAAAAAATAATATATATTTTTAAAATCCTTCGGAGAGTGATAACGAAGAAGATTCTGAAAAGACTTAAAAGTCTAAAAAGTTACTTTAAGAAGAATTTCTCTTTTGACAGTAACTTTAAAATGAATCTTTAATAAAGCAAAAAAAAAAGAAACATTCCTTCAGTATAAATCTGGTGGACGGACTGCACCCTTATCCAGCCCTCGCAGCCAGTCGGCTTCAGCTTTAATCACAATCCAGATTCTCTCCAGACTTGAGAGGCTTTGAAGTCCGAATTCTTTGTCTATAAAAGGGATGGCCTCGCCCTTGCCGAGGCAGGAGTTGTAAGATAGTTTGAGCCTTCCGGTAAAGTAAGTGTGTTCTCTCTCTCTCTCTTTTGTAAAATTCTTTAACTCAAGTGATTCAAGTGCTCCTCCACTGTAATATATAAAGCTATTATCTTGTAAGTATACTATATTCGATAAAATATTGAAGTTCCTGCTCTCTGCCATTATATATCTGCTGTTGCATTTATATTGTCTTGTTAATTTCACTAGTTTGTAGTTAGTGTGTTTATGTATTTCGTCGAGTAGTCCTGGGCACAGAGGAAGTTTGGATGAGGATAGAACTGAGCTCTATGGGATGAAAATTAGGCTTAAATGAAGCAAATTTGCAGGATATTGGCTTCAAAAACATTTAAATAATGCAAGAAAGAAGCAGTAATCTTGTGTGACATCTACACATCAGAATATTTGGCTCGAAATAGACCAAACATAGGAGATCATAGCTCTCAAAAGAATAAAAACCCACAAATATTGCAAATTTGGACCGGGGCAGAACCAAGCTCTAGGGAATCAATATTAGCGAGTTTCTACTCTCAAATGAAGCTAATTTGGAAGATACTGGTTTTAAAAGCATGCGAAAATAGTAAAAATTCCTTCTATATGTGGGACTTTTTTTTCTCAAAATAGCTCTCAAAAGATTAAAAACCCATAAGATCTAGATCATAGCTCTCGAAAGACTTAAAACCTAAAAAATCTTGCAAATCTGAACCAGGACACATCCGAGATCTATAAGATCAAAATTAGCAATTTTCAAGGTTCCAATGAAATGAATTTATAAGACAGGCCTTAAAAAGTTTTTTCTAATGAAATAGACCTTAGAAGGTTAAAATACAAGAAATGCAATAATGGCATTTATCTTCTACAGATGGAACTTTTTGGCACAAAATAGACCAAGTATAAGAGACCAGAGATATCAAAAGATTAAAAACCCATAAAATATAGCAAATTTGGGCCAGAGCCCAACGAGGCTCTACGGGACTAAAATTGGCCAGCTTTGCTACTTTTAGGCTGAAACGACGCAAATTTGCTGGATATTGGTATTAAAATAGTTAAAAATCTGAGAAATAAGCAATCATGTTGTTTGCGTTTCATAAATGGCACTTTTAGCCTCAAAATACAGTGAACATAAGAGATCATAGCTCTCAAAAAAGATTAAAAACCCATCAAATACTGCAAATTTGGAGCAGGGCATAACCGACCTCTACAGGACGAAAATTTGAAGTTTCAAGATGCAAATGAAGTGAATTTCCACAATATTGGCATTTGAAATGTTCAAAATGCAAAAATAACAACTATGCCATTTCTTGCATAAATGGGACTTCTAGGTTCAAAGTACACTGAACATAGGAGACCATAGCTCTCAAAAGATTAAAAACTTGTAGAATATTTCAAATTTGGACCAGGGCAGAACCAAGCTTTATGGAATCAAAATTTGTGAGTTTCTGGCCTCAACTAGAGTGAATTTTCAAGATATTGGCATTTAAAGACATTGAAATTGTGAGAAAAAGGCAATAATATTAATTTTCTTCTATATATGGGACTTTTTGGCTCAAAATGGGTAAAAAAACATAAGAATTATGGTTATCAAAACATTAGAAACCCATAAAATAAGGCACATTTCAAAGCTCAAAGGAAGCAAATTTCCATGATACATGAAATTTTCAGTTCTCTGCTCTCAAATGATTAAAAACCTATTTTATAGAAAAATTATGTAAATATATATTATATCCTTAACAGATATAAAACCATATCTTTTTGCTTCTAAATTTTATATAAATATTAATATTAGCTGTGGATCTTAAAAGAGTATTTTAGAAAGAAAAAAGTACCACCATTTTTCATCCCATGGAAAGTGCTAAAACTCACCTCTCCCATGGATTTTCACTTCTCATGAAATGTGAAAAATGATTTCTTATAGGAAAATTTTTTTCACTCTTTTTCTTCTTAAAACTCGAACCAAATAAGAGACCCCTCTTTACTAATTCTCAAGAACTACCTCTTCCCTCCTTCACTTTCCATCAACCAAAGGAGTCCATAAAGTATAGAAAATTTGAACTAGGGCACAACTGAGCTCTTTGGGATTAAAATCATAGAGTTTCGAGGCTCAAATAATGCGAATTCCGAAGATATTGGCATTAAAAATGTTAAAAACGTAAGAAGCAAGCAATAATGTCACTTTAACATATGGGAATCTCTATCTGATAATACACAGAATATCAGAGATCATAGCTCTCAAAAGGTTTAAACCCATAAAATATTGCAAACTTGGACCAGGGCAAAACTGAGCTTTATGGGATCAAAATTAGCGAGCTTTTGGGCTCAAATTGAGTGAATTTGCAAGATATTGGCTTTAACAACATTAAAAGCACAAGAAATAAGCCACAATATCATTTGTTTGGGAATTTCTAGCTCAAAATACACCGAACAAAAGAGATCATAGTTCTCAAAAGATTAAAGATACATAAAATATTAGAATTGTGGACCAACACACAAGCGAGCTCTTTGAGATCAAAATTAATAAGTTTCTAGAGATAGAGCTAATTTGCAAGGTATGCACTGTGAAATTTTCAAAAACGAGTGAATTAAGCGCTACTGTCATTTCACTTCCTTTTCTTTTTCCACTAAGTCCTGTCATTTCACTTTGATATATGGGACTTTTATGCTCAAAATAGAGCCGACATAAGAGATGATATAGCTCTCAAAAGATTAAAAAGCCATAAAAAAAAAAAGAAAATTTGGATTAGGATGCAACCAAGCTTTATGGGATCAAAATTAACAAATTTCAAGGCTGAAATGAAACAAATTTTCAATATATGGGCATTAAAAACTTGAGAAATAAATAAGGAATAATATTGTTTGTCTTCCATATATGGAGCTTTTTGGCTCAAAATGAACCAAACATAAGAGATCATAGCTCTTAAAACGTTCAAAACACATAAAATATTGCCAATTTGCCCAAGGCACAACCGTTACCAAAAAACCTCCACATCGGAGACTGATCAAAGCTGGTTGCTTCTCCCCCTCCCTTCAGTAATATTTGACTATTTTTTTCATTCTTTTCCTCTATGGTCTTTCTCTACCCAATGAGTCTCTCTTCTCCTACATCGCCACAGTGGGCTACCCCCGTGATTTTCCCCTCCACCCAATCCCACAATCTTGTGTCTCGCTCTTCTCTCTCCCTCTCTCTCCCCGCTATCTTCCCTGACCTCCCATCCTCTCTCTCTCTGCCCAACAGCCGCATCCACCATCCCATATGTTTCTCTCATCTGCTTTTTCCCTTTTTTTCCTCTTATGTATAAAGGATGGGTTCAGATATACATCAAGAGGAATATGAGAAGCGACAAACTAAAATCCTATTCGAGGGATCCAATTTGTAGACCTCTTTTATGGACTTTGTTGGTTACGAGAAAATATAGGTAACAAGATGCAAGACGGAGAATTTTCTAATGAGAAGTACGGAAGATTTTCATTCATGAATAGTAGAGTGGTTCCAGATGCTTTTAATGGCCAGCATTGTGAGGTTCTAATCCATCTATCTATAGATACAAAGATGACTTTTAGACTATCCCTCATAAATATAACAGTGACCTTTTAATCTTCATATGACTCTTAGTTTACTCAAGATGACTTTTTAATCTCCACGACATATTAAATACTGGAATTACAAAATTTTTTGATCTCCATGATACTTTTAACTACTAGAGCTCTTGAACTTGCTAATATTAATGATAAACTTAATTACAAATTAACTTCTTGTGGTCCAATGCACAAAGAATTAAAATTTAAATTCAATTTTTATTTCTTCTACTCACCAAATCAAATCTCTCATTTATTTCACACATTTCTCATTTTTTCTCTCCCCGTTCCACCTTCTCATCCTCTCTCCGTCTCCGCACATTTCACACATTTCCTTCTGCATGCATGTTGATAGGAAACCTTGTCTTGCGACATCCATGTAGTTTGTGGCTAAGGCCACCCTCGTCCCTCAGGTTTGCTTCTTGTGTCAAGACAAGTCTCAATGTGTCGATTCTATCCCACAGGCCTTCCTTTCATTGATCATTAAAGTTTGTTGGGTTTTATTCCGATTAAGGTGATGTAGTTTTATGTTGTTGTCTCGTGTTGATGTTAGTTTAACCTCCTGTGTTGACTCTGAGTTGAAGTTTTATCATGTTGATAATTGGATGCACGATTATAGCATGGTTTTTGTATGATGTTTGACCAAACACTAGATGCAATATCTTATATATGCTGATAGGCAATTCTAGTGAACAAGAGTCCGTTCTTGTGCCAAAAGAAAAGAAAGTTTGAACTTGCTCGAGTTTCTGAGATTCTGGTATTAGTTTATGTTCTTAATTATCAATAGGGGCTTTCTGGGAACATGCACTCAGCCTGTGTTAAGGTGTTCGCTATGCTGGCTAGTAATTTCTAAAAATCTCTAGATGGATTTGCAATTATGTTTGTTTGTTTTCATGTTATCCTAGTAATATGAATGATTAATTCCAAGAAAAAAAATGCAGTGCGCAGGTAGCTAGCTATTTGTGTCTTAACCTGATCACCTTGCATGAGTTTGCCATCATCAAGAATAACACTCGCGTTTTTGGTGATCGATGTTTGTTGCATTGCATGAATAATGAGCGCATTTTCATTCATTCTTTCAACTGAAAAGGAGTGTCGGCAATGATATATATCACCTTTGAATCAATTTACAGGTGAGAGAAGAAGATGTCGATCCCCCCGAATTCACTATGGAGAGGATGTGCAGCAAACTTCCCTCAACCTGTTCGTGAAGAAGATGAGCGTGCAGCTCAATGTTTAGTAGAAACTGTTTACTACTTTAATTGCCATATTGCATCTCGCCCTGTGCCTGACATCGAGTACAGAAGCAGCAGCAGAGAAGAAGACATCATCCGCCATGTCTTTCGCTGGGATCTTACCCCCTATCAGCAGGTCTTTCAGCATGGATTCCAAGCAAGGCGTCAACAAGGCACTCCCGACGAGATCTACTACAATCTGGATCACTATGTCCATCATGGCGGTAGGCCTCTTGATTCCAGGCGGGACGCCACCCATGCCTTCGTCAGCACCACGCTTAGCAGCGCTTGGCATCCTAGCCTCGTGGCCCCTGAAGTACATCGATACGAGATATATGCTCCCGGTGGCATTTGGGTTGCTGAGACTCTCGGTGATCGTTACCGATACCCTGCCCAAGACGAGGTCTGCTTTGTTGCTGGCATCGCCCCTCAATACATTCGGTCTGCCCAACGCTTCAGGGTTACTGCTGACGGGAGGTGACCCTGCACATCAGAACTTCGATATAATTTCTTTATCCATTTTAACTGACTACAAATTGTTTTGTTTAGATTTTATAAGTTCAATATATTAGTGAGATAACAGATTTGAAAATTGAGGGCTTACGTTAACTACGTACGACACTTGTGCGATGCATGCAGCAGGTATACGAGACGGGAGAGACTAGATAACGTAATAATGGTAAATGGGAACTTCAACCCACAATCACATCCATCAAGGTTGCTCAACATCCAGAGGCCAGTATTTGATTACTTGGATGGAAATGGTAGGAGGGCGCTTCTAAACCTGCGCATTTGCCGACCTCAGCGCGAGAAACGACAAGTGTCCACCGGTTCTGACCCACCGATTGGTATGCCGGCGACGTGGCTAACTTTAAGAGCTACATAGATGCTGCATTCAGTTCGTATCGTTCAAATGAAGCCTATCTATTCATGAAGAACGAGTATGTGCTGGTGGACTATGCTCCAGGCACGAAAGACGACAGGGTGCTGAATGGACCGCTTCGTATCGGCGATGGGTATCCATCCCTCGCAGGCACAGCCTTTGCAGAACATGGAATAGACTGTGCTTTTGCGTCTAATTATGCGGATGAAGCGTACATCTTTTCTGGGAATCTCTGTGCAAAGATAAACTACGCACCGGGCACCACAGATGACAAGATAAAAGAAGGCCCGAAGACCATCGCTGTGATGTTCCCCTTCTTGAAAAAGACGGCGTTCGAAAGCGGCATAGACGCGGCGTTTGAGGCGACCAAGACAGCTTCATTCTTCAAATCATATGAAGCTTACCTCTTCAAAGGCAACCAGTATGCTCTTATAAACTACGGTTCTGATTCCCACCTCATCGCCATCCGTTTCATCACTCAAGGCTTTGCTAGTTTGAAAACACCATCTTGAAAGCGGAATCGATGCAGCGTTTGCTTCGCACAGGACTGATGAGGCGTACCTATTCAAAGGAGATTCGTACGCACTCATCAACTTTGCTCCCGGCACCACAAAGGACTACATCATTGGTGGCGTGAAGAAAATCCTTCCCAATTGGCCCTCTTTACGTAGCATCTTGCCTCGCAATAATCGTGGTCTTGACGTTCATGGTCACACTAATGCTGACCGTGACCACGATGAACTTTAAAGAGACAGTCTTACGTGCCTAAGTATGCATGCATGGTACGCTTCGAATGAGAGTTTGGCTCGGTTTGGTACGTAGTTTCTAGTTTATCTTTAGTGGAAATAATAAGGGTATTGTGGGGATTGGGGTTATCTTATTGTACTCTCCTCCTTGAACCACCCAGTTAATTAGTAGCTTATGCTAGAGGTATTTTGGATGATTTATCTGTGGATGAAGCCAGCAATTTGTAACCGAGCATCAATAAGTATATATTCTTGGAAAATTATTCAATGAATGTTATGACGTTCATTGTTGCCAAAACTTATTGACTTGTGTCAATGAGGTTACGGGTTCCCTCTAATAACCTAACTTAATTTTCATTTCCAGCCTTATATTTAAGTATTTTTACCTCAGGGAAGCACATGGAACTATTAGCTAGCCTTGTAACTGTCAGTTTCCCTGCAGTTAATCAAGTACAATCTATCCACCCATAGAAGTTTAAAGAATCAGTTTCTTCATCAAACGATCAACGAAAAAATATTACAAAGATGTTGGACAAATGTCGAAGGAAAAGACAAAAAGAAAAAGATTAAAATTAGAGGATCGAGGAATTACTACAAAAGATGACTATTTACGGTTGTAATCCCTTGTTGCTCGTCCAAATTGGTGGAGCAAGATTGGGTTCCCACTATTTCAGAGTAGAAACAGGCAGGTAGTTTAACATTCCATGGTAGTTTAACACCAATTACCATCGTCATTCAAGGAATAATGATGGGAGAGCCTACGCAGGAAGTTTAAATTCAAATCTTTCCTTCAATTTATACAATCCAACGGATACTACAGAAGCTCTGCAATGGAAAACTCTCACCAGGGTTGACAGATATTAGGGATGAAAGTAGTGTGGATATTGTCACATCCCGAATCCAATATCCGGATCAGATACATAATGGCCGCACACTCTTTAGGGCAAACCCTAAAGAATATGCAAGGCCAAAATAATTCATTACAATCTCAATATCCATAATACCTAATTTCAGTAATTAGTGAAACTTGCATAATTACAAATTGAATTCCTTCAATTCTCTGATCAAGTATCACTGACACTTTATCTATGCATCCACCCACTCGCAAATCCATACCATAGCCAATCATGAGCATCCTATAATTCTGAGAAGAAAAATGGAAATGAAGGAGTGTGAGCTTTATAGCCCAGTAAGAATTCCCATATCATACCAGTATAATAATATAATATGAAAATAAAGATAAGCAATAAAACACAAAATCTCATGTTCAATATCCAGAATACTGCAAACATCCATAAATTATCTATCTTGTCAAAAGAGATGCATCATCATATGTTAATGGGTGAAATACTTTTATTCAACATTAATTTCATGTCTTGCCTTCTATTTCTCTTTTCATAATCACATGATCTTTAATCTTTTCTTTCTGGCTTTAGGCTAACCAGGATCATGCGACGATCTTTATCAGATCGATTTTTTATGATCTTTCTCGGATTGAAATATTCATGATCTTCTCGGATCGAAATATCTATGATCTTTCTTGGATCAAAATACTCATGATCTTTCTTGGATCAAATTATCCATGATCTTCTTCGGATCAAATTATCCATGATCTTCCTCGGATCAAATTCTTCCACGCATAAGCCTGTGGAGGCTGTTTTATATAACAAGGCTAGTTCAAGCCATATTCTTTTTATCTAATTGTTATATGTTGATTTCATCAAATCAATTTCAATTTACAGTGTAATCAAAATAGATATATCATGCACATATAATCATGCCATCAATCACAAATTCATATATATTGACATAATCCATACTCACACTTAAAAATTATATAAGCAAATAACGGTGTCTCCGGCATAGCAAAATCATCGATCACGAAATCAACAATACAAAACCAACGATAAAATAGCATATATAATGGTGATCATGTATAGAGATTCTTACCTCCACTAGTGATTGATCCAAGCACAAAAATCAATAAATTCTTTGATTTATGAATTTTAAAATAAGATATTCTACTCAACACCTTATGCAGACAGTCGCATTTCTATATGACCAGGATTAAATATAAAAATCATATATAGAGAATTATAGATAAACGATCCTAATAACATAAATCCAAGACCTCTCCTAGGATTAACTAAAATTAAAATTGTTTAAGTATCTGGACCTCCATTGGTCCACAAGACTTCTAGAGAGAGAAAATTCATGAAGAGAGAGAAAATTTAGAGAGAGAAAATAGAAAAAGTGGAGAGAGAATCTTCGTATCCTTCAATTAAGGCAATCATGATCGAGATCATCAGAGGTCATATCAGGATGACTCAATATGAATTAATCATGATCGATGTTATAAATTTGAATAAGGATCGAACTGAGATCCAACCTACTGCATAAATTTTGAAGCGATTTCAGATCATCTTATTTTCATCTCAAATTTGTTCTAAGATCCGTGATGCAATTAGAGAGAAAGAGTAGAAAGATCCTAGAGAGAGAAAATTCATAAAGAGAGAAAAGGTCTAGAAAGAGAAAGTAGAGAGAGAATCTAGAGAGAAAGTAGAGAAAGAAGGTAGAGAGAGAAGAGAGGAAAGAGAGAGAACTCTCTCTCATTTTTTTTCTCTTATTTTTTCTTTTTCTTT
>KE505618.1:113330-147250 GCA_000441515.1 Elaeis oleifera | reverse complement strand
GCTGTTGTTTAGGATAGCATGATAAGATGCCTTGCATGTTCATGGGAAGAGTTTTCTATGAGTATGCGGTGGTTGCCATGACCCTCGATTCACAATCTCGGATCGGGGGTCTGACAGAAGAAATCCTGTGGTGCCAACGATCACGAGTTCAATGGCTCAATAATGGTGATCGGAACACCCATTTCTTCCATGCATGGGCTAGTAACAGAACTCGAAAAAACCTCATCTCGGACCTCCAGTATGAAGGGAAGTCTATAACAGACCAGCAACTGATACATAATTGCTTCTGTAATCATTTTAAAGGAACTATTGGTAATCCACATACACCCTTAATCAAGATAGACTGGAAGACTCTATATCCAGAAGGAGCTGTCAGATTAGATGATCTTGAGGTGGCTTTACAGAAGACGAAGTTAGGGAGGCAGTTTTCTCAATTGACTCACAAAAATCTCCGGGTCCTGACGGTTTTTTGTTGCATTCTATAAATTAACAGTGCTGGCATATCATAAAAGGGGACCTGATGAAGGTGACCTACAGCTTTTATAATCGCCGCACAATCTTGGAATGAATCAACTATTCCTACTTAACACTCATCCCCAAAAGGAGGCTAACTGCATTGTAAAAAGACTACCGTCCAATCTCCCTATTACATGGTGTTGTGAAGATTATTTCGAAAATACTCTCGCTTAGACTGACAAAGAAGCTTGACAACCTGATTGCACCCTCTCAATCCGCCTTCATCCGAGGAAGAACACTGGCGGATAATCTTGCTGCTGAAAATGGGATAATCACCCAGGCCAATATGTCAAAACACAAAGGCATAGTTTACAAATTAGACTTTGAGAAAGCTTTTGATAATATGTCTTGGCCATTCCTTTTTAACCTCTTGAAAGCAAGAGGGTTCGGAAACAAGTGCTGTCGTTGGATTCAGGATATTGTCACTTTGGTGAAATCTTCAATTCTGGTCAAAGAAACACTGGGAACCCACTTGCACATCGTAGAGGATTGCATTAGGGAGACCCTCTATCGCCCCAACTTTTCATTCTAGTGGTAGATCATGTCCTAGATCGAATCATCAAACAAACAATTAGCAACCAAATGATCGAGGGAATTGGAACAAGGAATTCACAGGACTTCTCCATAATCTACAATTCCAGACGACACCCTTATTTTTAGTAGTGTAAATCGGAACTACATGAAATCCATAAAGTTCATCTTATATATACTCTTTCACTATAAAAATAAATAAATTAGAAACAGATTTTTTCTGTTTCTAAATAAGAAAATTCCATTGCTAAATGTATTTAGCAACGGAATAGAAACAAAAAATTTCTGTTTCTATATATCCCATTGCAAAATCTATCAGAAACGAATTTTTGCATTCGTTTCTAAATTTACAAATGGATTAGCAAAGAAAATCTATCTATTTCAAATTAGCAACTGAAATATATCCATTTCAAATTAGCAATAGAAATATTTTATTTAAATTAGCAATGAAATATTTTTTCATTACTAATTTGAAACGAAAATATTTCTGTTACTAATTTGAAACGGAAAGAGATTTCGTTGCTAAATAGAAATGAAATATTTATTTTATTTATTTTAATTAAAATAAAAAAATTTTCTAATAAAATAAAATATTTTCATTTCACATTAGCAATGGAAATGGTTTTCGTTGCTCATTTGAAACAGAATCTCTCGATTTCTATTTAAAAATAAAGCAATTTTTGTTGCTAATTAGAAATGAAAACAACTTTCCTTGCTAATTAGAGATAAAAATTTTATTCTATTCCATTTCAAATCGGATAAAAATTAAAAAAATAATTTTTTAGAAACGTAACTATAATCCATTTCTAATCAGAAATGAAATTCTATTTCTAAATTTATAAAATAAAAAATAAAAAAAAATTATTTATAATTTTCACTTAATCCTATATTTTATGTCCAATGTTCAATTGAAAACTAAATATGATAAAAAATATATTTTATTAATATAAATAATAGATACAATGTAGCATTAAAATTCAAATACATCAAATAATTTGATAAGAGGAAAATCTAAAATCTAACTATCATCATCATCATCTTCAACAAGATCATCTGGTGGAGTATTTGGATTTGAGAATATAAATTTTGAGTGGCTCATCATCCGCTGTATTATCTCTTCCATCTGGTGCATCCGATCTTGCAACCTCTGCTCTCTCTCATTTCGCTTCTCATTCTGCTCCTTCAATATAGCAACAGTCTGCTAGAGCTCCTAATTTGTAACAATGATCTCCTGAAGCTGCTGATTCTGCTCTGTCAATTTCTCTCTCAGCTGTTGAAGCTCATCCTCCAATGCCTTTGAATGCATGAGAAATAATATAATTGAGGATGATTTGTAAGATAATTGAGGATAAAAGTAGATGTCTGAGAACCCACTCCATATACTTTATGCTTCTTATCCTCCTAACGGCCTCATACCAAAGCTGTCTCTCATCCACAGTAGAAGGCTCACTGCATCCCTCTTGTGACTGAGATATTTGCTCCTCAAGCATATTATAGCGATCCTGCATCATATCAATTATCAAATATTATCCTCAAAATTTATCTCATAGTGCAAATATTAAAAGATAGTCAATTCAAATACTTATTCACTTACATAAATAGTTTTGTCCGTCCATCAACAAGTTCACCGTTGGCCTTCCTAGTATGGGTCACCTCGAATAGCTCATGTGAGAGAGGTTCTCTACTATGCTTCTCTCGCTGAAAAAATTCATCAATTTAAATTACTTATATTAAAGTCAATAGACATATGAATAAACATAAAAAAATTAACTCACAAATCTCTGAACATGTCATGTATGGGAAACAGAGCCCCCTGTATGACGAGATATCCCAGATTCTAGTCCACCAATCTTGCTGAGGCGATTTGTTCTAAATTGATCGCTACGAGCTTAGAAAAGTAATAGGAGCAGGAGGATCCGAAAGAGAGGGAGCAGGGGGGTGGTTGGTAGGAATCGAGGGAATAGACAGAGAAGAGAGGGTATGGGGGTGGTGGGAGAAGGGAGCAAAGGGGATCGCAGTTGGAGGAAAGAATAGAAATCATGGGTCGTAGCCACGATTTAACTGAAATTTTGGATTCAACCTATGATTTCATCTTTGCTGTGATATGACAGTTTCAACCCCACTGACACACCAACCACTGTAAATCCACAAATAACTTCAGATTCAGGATATTTTATGAAAATAATATTAAAAAATAATATATATTTTTAAATCCTCCAGAGAGCGATAACGAAGAAGATTCTGAAAAGACTTAAAAGTCTAAAAGGTTACTTTAAGAAGAATTTCTCTTTTGACAGTAACTTTAAGATGAATCTTTAATAATGCAAAAAAAAAGAAACATTCCTTCAGTATAAATCTGGTGGACGGACTGCACCCTCATCCAGCCCTCGCAGCCAGTCGGCTTCAGCTTTAATCACAATCCAGATTCTCTCCAGGCTTGAGAGGCTTTGAAGTCCGAATTCTTTGTCTATAAAGGGATGGCCTCGTCCTTGCTGAGGCAGGAGTTGTAAGATAGTTTGAGCCTTCCGGTAAAGTAAGTGTGTTCTCTCTCTCTCTTTTGTAAAATTTTTTAACTCGAGTGATTCAAGTGCTCCTCCACTGTAATATATAAAGCTATTATCTTGGATTTTAAAAACATTAAAAATATGAGAAATAAGCTACCATGTCATTTGTCTCGGAATTTGTGGCTCAAAATACACCGAACAAAAGAGATCATAGTTCTCAAAAGATAAAAAACACATAAAATATTAGAATTGTGGACCATTGCACAATCGAGCTCTTTGAGATCAAAATTAATAAGTTTCTAGAGACCGAGCTAATTTGCAAGATATGCACCGTAAAATTTTCAAAAATGAGCGAATTAAGTGCTACCATCATCTCACTTCTTTTTTCTTTTTTCCACCAAATCCTGTCATTTCACTTCGATATATGGGACTTTTATTCTCAAAATGGAGCAGACATAATTAAGAGATGATAGCTCTGAAAAGATTAGAAACCCATAAAAAAAAGGATTAGGACACAACCAAGCTTTATGGGATCAAAATGAGCAAGTTTCAAGGCTCATATGAAACAAATTTCCAAGATATTGACATTAAAAACTTGAGAAATAAATAAGGAATAATATTGTTTTTCCATATATGGAGCTTTTTGGCTCAAAATAAACCAAACATAAGAGATCATAGCGCTTAAAAGGTTCAAAACCCATAAAGAGAAATTTTTTCTACACTACATGTGATGTAGAAAAAATACACCACGCCATCTGGTTGGGTCACGTAACCATCGTCTTCCAACGCGTATTTAATATCTGTAGTTTTACTTTTTGTTTGAAATTTTGAATGATGAAAATGTCCTTTCTCTTTTGAAAAAATTATGACATCTTGTATCGATATTATGACATCTTATGCTTGTGCCGATATCGATATTATGACATCCTACACAAGATGTCATAATTTTCCATAGGATGTCATAATTTTGATAAAGATATGTTCGTTCTTTAAAATTTTTAAATATTTTAATGACAAAAATATCCTTCTCTCTTTATAACATCCTAAGAAAAAATTATGACATCCCGTACAAAATGTCATAATATCAATACAGGATGTCATAATATCGATATAGGATATCATAATTTTTTCAGAAGGAGAGAGGTATTTTTGTCATTCAAAATTTCAAATAAAAAATGAAATTGTATGTATTAAATGCGTGTTGAAAAGCGATGGTTATGTGGCTTAATCAAATGGAGCGGTATATTTTTCTACACTGCATGCGATATATAAAGAATTTTTCAGCCTGTCAATTTGCCCAAGGGCACAACCGTTAACAAAAAAAACCTCCACACCGGAGACTAATCCAAGCTGGTTGCTTCTCTCCCTCCTTCAGTAATATTTTACTATTTTTTTCATTCCTTTCCTCTATGGTCTTTCTCAACCTAATGAGTCTCTCTTCTCCTACGACGCCGCAGCGGGCGACCCCTGTGATTTTTCCCTCCACCCAATCCCCCACTCTTGTGTCTCGCTCCTCTCTCCTTCTCTCTCCCAGTCCCCGCTATCTTCCCTGACCTCCCATCCTCTCTCTCACTGCCCAACAGCTGCATCCACCATCCCATATGTTTCTCTCATCTGCTTTTCTCTTTTTTTTCCTTTTATGTATAAAAGGCTGGGTTCAAATATACATCAAGAGGAATATGAGAAGCGACAAACTAAAATCCTATTCGAGGGATCCAATTTGTAGACCTCTTTTATGGACTTTGTTGGTTATGAGAAAAATATAGGTAACAAGATGCAAGATAGAGAATTTTCTAATGAGAAGTATGGAAGATTTTCATTCATGAATAGTAGAGTAGGATAAGATGCTTTTAATGGCTTGCATTGCAAGGTTCTAATCTACCTATTTATAGATTCAAAGGTGACTTTTAGGCTCTCTCATTAATATAAAAGTGAACCTTTAGTCTCTATATAACTCTTAGGGTCCGTTTGGTTGGGATGTTCTAAATTATGAAATATTTTAACAATTTCTAGGAATAATTTAACTGAAAAATGATTACAGAGAAAAGTAATTTTTATTATGCTTGGTTGATGAAAAATTATTTCGAAAATGACACTGAAAAAAGATTACTGTATTTGATTGGAGGTAATCTTATATGGGAATATGATGAAATTTACCAATATACCTTCCAATATAAATAATATTTTAATACTACAATAGTATTGTCATCTCTATCAATTTTAATATAATAATTATCATTATATAGTCCTTTGCATAATGCTATTCCCATCTTAATTTTTTGTAAAAGCTCTCTATTGAGTAAATTTGGAAAGACATCAAACAAATTTAATGATTACATAGCAGTTTTATTGGGGATATTTTTGTCAAGTATGGATTACCACTATTTGAGAATTTACCAAATACCAACCTTCCATGGTATTTGTTTTACCTTCTCTTTGTGAAAAATAAGTATGGAGCCCACCACTTTTTTTTACTATCTCTCTTCTCTTTTTCATACTAAACGTGATAATCTGATATGGAATTTATTTTCCATACCCCATTGTCCCCAACCAAATGGCCTTAGTTTATTTAAGATGACTCTTTAATTTTCATAACACATTAAATATTGGAGTTACATAGATCTCCATGATACTTTAACTACTAGAGCTCTTGAATTTGCTATAATGATGAACTTAATTACAAATTAATTTCTTGTGGTCCAATGAATAAAGAATTCAAAATTGAAATTCAATTTTTATTTCTTCTACTCACCAAATCAAATCTCTCATTTATTTCACACATTTCTCATTTTTTCTCTCCCCTTTCCACTTTCTCATCGTCTCTCCGTCTCCGCACATTTCACACATTTCCTTCTGCATGCGTGTTGATATCCCCGCCGTTGAAACCTTGTCTTGCGACATCCATGTGGTTTGTGGCTAAGGCTTAAGCACTATATATGCCCCGGCCCTCGTCCCTAAGGTTTCCTTTTTGTGTGAAGACAAGTCTCAATCTGCCCATTCTATCCCACAGGCCTCTCCTTTCATTGATCATTAAAGTTTGTTGTGTTTTATTCCGATTAAGTTGATGTAGTTTACGTTTCTGTCTCATGTTGATGTTAGTTTTAAGCTCCTATGTTGACTCTGGGTTGAAGTTTTATCATGTTGATAATTGGATGCAAGATTATAGCATGGTTTTCGTATGATGTTTGACCAAACACTAGATGCAATATCTTACATATGCTGATATGCAATTCTAGTGAACTAGAGTCCGCTCTTGTGCTAAAAGAAAAAAGAAGGTTTGAGCTTGCTCGAGTTTCTGAGATTCTGGTATTAGTTTATGTTCTTAATTATCAATAGGGGCTTTCTGGGAACATGCACTCAGCCTGTGTTAAGGTGTTTACTATGCTGGCTAGTAATTTCTAAAAATCTCTAGATGGATTTGCAATTATGTTTGTTTGTTTCCATGTTATCCTCGTAAAATGAAGGATTAGTACTCCAAGAAAATTATGCAGTGCAGGTATCTAGCTATTTGTGTCTTAAACTGACCTTGCATGAGTTTGCCATGATCAGTAATGACACTCGCGTTAACGTTTTGGTGATCGACGTTTGTTGCCGTGCATGAATAATGGGCGCATTTTCATTCTTTTTTTTTTTGGAGAATCCAGGCAGAAGAGAGGCCCTTCCCCTGGGTTAGTTATTTATTATAGTTAGGGAGGTACATGTACATGGATATTGGCTGAGTTTACTTTCCCAGGAGATAATAGCATATCGTTGCGTGGGCGTGTCACATCAAACGATGGGAAGGAATGGGCCCCATGAAGCCAAACGAATAACCAAATAGACCAAGTACAATAGCTCAAAGCCCACGTGAAGATCTCACGACTCCAGAGCTAAGCTGCGAAAAACTTCAAAGACTGTGCTGACTAGAAGAGGTCGTCTGTCGCAACATCTTAAAGGGCCATCTCATACGCCATATAAATGATCAAGTTGATTAACCATGTGCCACAAATTTTGATCGGTGGATGAAGAAGTCCAGCTCTTAAGCGTAAAAACTGCTTGTTTTGCTGTTGGCAGAGGCATGGAAGCTTGGAATTTGGAAGCACGAGTGTTTCGCGAAAGCTGGGAACTTATCTTTAACAGGTCGAAGGAACCTCCAAGAATCCCAAATGTGAGTAAATGAGGTTGGCATCTCTTGAACCAGAAGGATTTGGAAAACTCACATTGTAGCAGTAAGTGATCTGTAGACTCCGGAAATACCCTACACAAAGGACAAAAGGTTTCAATGTTGTTGCGGGATGAGGCATCGGGGGCATCGAGCCCGAAAGTCTCATACCGAAATCAATAAGAGAATGTACTGCATATATACCATTGGCTCCCTTACCACGTGAGGCGCCTTTTAAAGGACAAAACCGTGAGAGGTGGGAGTCGTGGCCCTGTAGCGGGCGCGCGTCACCTCAAAGCGGATAATTTCTCACGCTGGCCGAGGGGGAAGGTCGGTGGTATATGGCAATCACACCTCAACATTGGCGCCGTCTGTGGGAATCCGTCCCCTTCCCGTGGCAGTACACTCCCTTGCGGGGGGCTGTTGCGGGATGAGGCATCGGAGGCATCGAGCCCGAAAGTCTCATATCGGAAATCAACAAAAGAGTGTACTGCATATATACCATTGGCTTCCCTTACCACGTGAGGCGCCTTTTGAAGGGCAAAACCGTGAGGGTGGGAGTCGTGGCCCTGTAGCGGGCGCGCGTCACCTCAAAGCGGATAATTTCTCAGGCTGGCCCAGGGGGAAGGTCGGTGGTATATGGCAGTCACACCTCAACAAATGTTAATGCCCCTCCTCAATAGATTTTCTTGGTTAAGATTTTATTATGCTAACACAGCCAAGTGAATAGTCTAGCCTTTTCAGGATCAGGTAATTTCCAGAGGAGTTTTCCAAAAGAAGTAACCACCCCGACATGCATAAGGAAGTTATAGCAGTGTTTAACACAATAGGATCCATGTTCATTCCATTTCCATATCCATTTATCAGATTCAGTTGGCTGTAGTGAAGGTTGAATGATCCAAGAAAGAGTCTGTAATTCACGTCTTGCTTGCACAGTCATAGGTTGTCAAAAATTAGTTTCAATATTGTGCTGGAAGAAATCTGCCACCGACTTCAATATATTGCAAAATGGGTGCATTTTCATTCATTCTTTCAACTGAAAAGGGATGTTGGCAATGATATATATCATGTTTAAATCGATTTACAGGTGAGAGAAGAAGATGTCGATCTCGCCGAATTCACCATGGAGAGGATGTGCAGCAAACTTCCCTCAACCTGTCAGGGAAGAAGACGAGCGTGCAGCTCAATTTTTGGTAGAAACTGTTTACTACTTCAATTGCCGTAAGGCATCTCCCCTCTACCTGACATCGAGTACAGAAGCAGCAACGGAGAACAAGACATGGTCCGCCATGTCTTTCGCTGGGATCTTACTCCCTATCAGCAGGTCTTTCAGCAAGGATTCCAAGCAAGGCGTCAACAAGGCACGCCCGACGAGGTCTATTACAATCTGGATCACTACGTCCATCATGGCGGTAGGCCTCTTGATTCCAGGCGGGACGCCGCCCATGCCTTCGTCAGCACCACGCTTAGCAGCGCTTGGCATTTGGGTTGCTGAGACTCTCGGTGATCGTTACCGATACCCTGCCCAAGACGAGGTCTGCTTTGTTGCTGGCATCGCCCTCAATACATCCATTCTGCCCAACGCTTCAGGCTTATTGCTGACACGGGGTGACCCTATAACACATCAGAACACTTCATTAATATTTCTTCGACCGAATCCATTTTCAGTGTTTGTTTAGATTATATATAAGTTTAATATATATATTAGTGAGATATATGTATATATATATAACAGATTGGAAAATTGAGGGCTTACGTTAACTGCGACGTCCACTTGTGCGATGCATGCAGGTATATAAGACGGGAGAGACTAGATAACATGATAATAGTAAATGGGAACTTCAATCCACAATCGCATCCATCAAGGTTGCTCAACATTCAGAGGCCAATATTTGATTGCTTGGATGGGAATGGCAGGAGGGCACCTCTAAGCATGCGCATTTTCCGACCTCAGCGAGAGAAGCGACAAGCGTCCACCGATTCTGACCCCACCGATTGGTATGCTGGCACCGTGGCTAACTTTAAGAGCTACATAGATGCTGCATTCAGTTCGTATCGTTCAAATGAAGCCTATCTATTCATGAAGAACGAGTATGTGCTGGTGAACTATGCTCCACACTCGACAAATGACAGGGTGTTGAACGGACCGCTTTCTATCCGTGATGGGTATCCATCCCTCGCAGGCACAGCCTTCGCAGAACATGGAATAGACTGTGCTTTTGGGTCGTCTAATGATGGGGATCAAGCGTTCATCTTCTCTGGGAATCTCTGTGCAAAGATAAAATACGCACCAGGCACCACAAATGACAAGATAATCGGAGGCCCGATGACCATCGCCGCGATGTTCCCTTTCTTGAAAGGGACGGCGTTCGAAAGCGGCATAGACGCTGCGTTTGAGGCAGCGAAAGCAGCTTCCAGCAGCTTCAAAAAATATGAAGCCTACCTCTTCAAAGGCAACCAGTATGCTCTTAATTATAAACTACGGTTCTGCTTCCCACCTCATCGCCATCCGTTTCATCACTCAAGGCTTTGCCAGTCTGAAAACACCATCTTTGAGAGCGGAATCGATGCAGCGTTTGCTTCGCACATGACCGATGAGGCGTACCTATTCAAAGGAGATTCCTACGCACTGATCATCAACTGTGCTCCCGGCACCACGAATGACTACATCTTTGGTGGCGTGAAGAAAATCTTTCCCCATTGGCCCTCTTTACGTAGCATCTTGCCTCGCAAAATCGGGATCTTGGCTTTCATGGTCACACAACCTGATGCTGACCGTGACCAGGATGAACTTTAAAGAGGCGGTCTTACGTGACTGAGTATATATGCATGGTACGCTTCAAATAAGAGTTTGGCTCGGTTTGGTAGTTTCTAGTTTATCTTTAGTTGGAATGATTAGGATGTTGTGGGGCTTGGGGTTATCTTATTATATTCTCCTCCTTGAACAAGCTTTTCCTCTGGCTAGTAGCTTATGCTAGAGGTATTTTGGATGAAGCCAACAATTTGTAACCGAGCACCAAAAGTATTTATCCTTGGAAAATTATTCAATGAATGTTATGTTCGTCATTGCCAAAACTTATTTTGTGTCAGTGATGGTTATGGGTTCCCTCTAATAACCTAAATTATTTTCATTTTCAGCCTTATATTTGAGTAGGTGTTGCCCAAAAAGGTTAGCAACTCAAGAGGGGGAAATGAATTGGATTCTTTAAAAACTTCTATCAATTTTGAATTTAACAATTATGTGCTCCACTTGAAGCTATTTTGAGTGATTGTGAAGTGTAAACTATGTGCAACAGCAGAATTAAGGAATAAGTGAAGTTATGTAAGAATTAAAATAATACGAAGCAAGTAAAGCAACGAACAAAAGTACAATACAAATACAATAAATTTATAGTAGTTTGGTGTAAAATATTATATCTACATCCACTTATTAAGCTTTTTTAAAATTTCATTATAATCAGTCCAATTATAATGTATTTATTTTATTCTGGCTCAAAATAAACTCAGTTGATTTTGGGATCACCAACCAAATTTTATACCTATTGTCTTCTGGATTCACAATCAATTTAGTTAGTTTCTGGACTCACTAGCCAAAATTTTACAAGTCCAATTCTGAACTTGAACAGGCCCATCCTAACTTTTTTCATCACAAAAAACTTGAAAAGAAATCCCAAAAATGCAAGATATAAGATTTTCGGCATAACTAAAAAATAGAAAAAATAGAACTCTTTTAAAGTGCAAAGAAGATGATGAAGGATGGCTCTTTTAAAACTTGATTTCTCTTCTTGAATGCTTGAGAGAATGTAGCTGAAAATGATGAAGACTTCTCTTGAAGGCTCACTCAACGCTCTGCACTGATCTTGTCTTTATCCCTTTCTCAAAGATATTTAATAAATACTCCAAAAGTGATGTATTTTTCTTTCAATCCTCTTCTCTTAGCTTTTAATTGAGTTTAGAAGCCTTTAAATATTTTAAAAGAGCCAAACTAGTCGTTTCCAACTATTGGGACTGAAACTATCCATTGGAGGGTTTTTATGCAAATCTACAAATTTGGAGTCGACTCATGGACTATAGGAGTCAGCTCATGGACTATAGGAGTTAGCTCATAGACTACAAGAGTCATTCAGAAAATCTGCTCTCTATCTTTTTGAGACAGTTGAATTAAACTCTATGTCACTTGGTGCCAACGTATCGGAGTCGATTTAAAATCTTCCAAAGTCGACTCAAAACCTTCCAACTTCATTCTTTCATATTTTGACCTCTTAAACTTGAATTTCTTAGCCATAATGCTTCCAAATGATATTTACCTCTTTCAATTTATTTTTTAAATAAGTTATCTAAATTTATGAGAACTTATTCTTTAAAGTGCTTTGACTTGATATCTTGAGAGGATTTTTTTTATAGATAATTTCTTCATTGTGAGCATCTAAGAAATCCTACATCCATCCTTGAAATACATAATTAGTACTATAATTACTCAATATTTTATAATTATCAAAATTAATCATAGACTCAACAATCTCTTTCTTTTTGATAATGATAAAACTTCAAGTATATATGCAAATAAATATAATATGTTTCAATTAATTTATCAATATAATTATGAAGTGAATAAATAAACATTTGTAAACACTTACTTCATAAGTGCTTCAATTCATCTTAAATTCAAATTTCAAAAATCAATGCTCATTTCAAGAATATTCAATACTCATTTTATATGGTTGTCTCAATTCAAATAAATGAGCATTTTAAGCATCTCAAATATGTAATCAACTTAAGCAGTTCAAGCATATACTTAGCATAATTTCTTTCTCTTTTTGATAGTATTAAAAAGAGCAAGGAAAAGATTTAGAAAGTATAATCAAAATCAATTGAAAATCAAAATCTGATTTTATAACTTTTTGTTGGCTCTATAATTGATTTTGATGATAACAAATATTGATTAATGATGGTACTAACCATGTATTTCAAGAATATTTGTAGAATTTTTAAAGATATTTAAAAGATTGTATATAATTAAGAAGAAGTCCTCTCAAAATCAAGCAATGTTCATTTTCTCCAAGCTTAATGTTATGTAATAAAAGCAAAGAGTCAACCAAAATGATGATAAAAATTGATCTTGGCATGGAGAAGTCTCGAAGAGTCAAACTCAATGATTGGAGAAGTTTTTGAAGTATCTTGGAGGCATTAAGAACAAAAATATATGTTTAGGATGCCAAATTTTGAAGAAATAAATTGAAAGAAGTAAATATCATTTGAAAGTATTAGGATCAAGAAATTTAAGTTTGAGAGGTCAAAATATGAAAAAAATGAAGTTGGAAGGTTTTAAGTCAACCCTGGGAGGTTTCAACTCAACTCTTACATATTGGCACTAAGTAGCACAGAGCTCGAGTCGATTTCTAAGAAGCTTGAGTCGACTTTTTCAAGAAAGATGAAGAGCAGATTTTTTGAGTACAGTACATGAGCTGACTCCTATAATTCACGAGTCAACTCTTACAGTCTACAAGTTTACTCGTGAGTGGTGACAGCCTAACGAATAGTTTTTCTAGATATTTCTAACGGCTAATTTTTGGTTATAACAACTATTTTAGCTCTTCCAATGGTCAAGACTCATTCTCTAGCTATATCCGAGCCTACAAAAGGCTAGAGAATCATTTGAGAAGTAAAAAAAGAAAGATTAAAGAGGAAATATTTTATGTGTGAGCATCATTGAATATCCTTGACGAAGAGAAAAAGAGGATCTTTGGGCAAAAATTTTAGTGAACCTTCAAGAGAAATCTTTATCTTCACCATCTACATTCTTCAAGCATCAACGAAGAGAATTTCAAACATCAAAAGAGCCAACTCATCAGCAACTTCTCTATGCCTAAAGAGTTTACATTTTTATTTTCAATTTGTGCTAAATTTTATCTATTGTATTTGTTTCCTTACAAATTTTTTGTGATAAAAAAACTTAGATTAGATCTGTCCAAGTTTGGAATTGAACTTATTAGATTTTGGTTGGTAAGTTCATAAACCAACTAGATTTAATTATGATTCTGAAAATAATTATATAAGATTTTGGTTGGTAATCCTAGAAATCAACTGGATTTGTTGTGAGTCTAACTAAAACAAGTATGTTGTAATTGAAGATATTATAGTAGAATTTTTAAGAAAAGTTTGGAAAGTGGACATAGATGCTAGGCTACGCCAAACCACTATAAATTTGTTGAATTTGTATTGTGTTTTGCCTTCTTGCTTTTGTTTCTTGCCTTACATTATTTCAATATTTGAATTGCTTCTTCTATATCGTAATTCTGCTACTACACATTGCATATTCACCATAAATACTTAAGTTAGTTTAATTTGAAGCATATAATTACTTAAATTTTAGATTTATTTAATTTTTAAAGAACCTAATTCATCCCTTCTCTTGGGTTGCTAACCTTCTGGGCAACACTTCTCCTCGTTTTTATAACTTGTGCTCCTTTTTGAAAGTTGATAGCAAATTAAATTTCTTCTTCCCTTTTTGAATTCAATTTTTAAGTGGTCTAGATTTAAAATATTTTTTCTCTCTGGAACAATGTAGGTTTAAAATGCATCTCCTCCTTTCTGAATAAAGTAGATGCATTAAATAAATTCATAAATTTAGTTACAAAATTGCTTTAAGCTTTAAAGATTCAAGAAGGATAGAACTTTTCAAAACTAAGAATTTTCATAGAATAAATTTAGTTTTTCAAAATTCATTCTTTCTTTTTTTGAGAAGTATTATTCAATTTAATCCATAAAGGTATCAATTTTAGAATTTATCTCAAAGATATAATGTCAAGGCTATGCAAAATAGATTGGAAACAAACATTCTTTCTTTTTGTCAAAAGATAAATTGATAGAGTACAAGATAATGATAATCTGTTTGATACCAATTGTGACAATTTTTTTGAAAAATTCTTTTTGATACCAATTATTTTGAAATTCAAATCAAATAGCAATTTTTTTTGAAAACTTTTCTTAATACCAATTAGAGATTTAAAAAGAACAAATCTCACATCTATTTCTTGAGAATAATCAATTGTAGCAAAATAAGAAAGCATGTTTCAAATTTGGCTTGATACTAATTAATTATCAAAATAATGATAGGATAAAACCATATAAAGCAAATCAAATGAACAAAATCACATAAATGCACAAATGATTGGAGCAAGGTAAATAAATATAAATATTTATCAATAATTTCTCTTATTAAGTGCAAAAGTCATTTCCCCTCTATTTTTAGAAATTTATTTTCTTAATTCTCCCCCTTTTCTTTCAAAACATATATATTCATTCAATTTAATCAAGTATTTATTTCTTCCTCTTCGTTTTACAAATAAAGCATAATTTAATTAAATAGATAAACACAAATGTAAGCATCAAATACACTAAATTTTCAAAAAGCATTAAATTTTCATGGATTGCCAAAATGTGATAATAAAAGTGATATTAACATGAAAAGCATGCAAGGTTAATGAAGCCTATACCCTACACATGCCAAAAGTAGATAGCTAGGGTTACTAATGCTCCAAGAAATAATCCTAGCATCCTAAGAGAGTGGGTCAGTATAGTTCTAAGGAGGTCCAAACTAGCTATATGGAGAGGGTGGTTTAGTATTTTCAGATGACTGTCTTCGATCATGAACATCAATCCTCACTACAGTGATAGCCTGAATTAACCTAATGAACTCCTCTCGAACCAATTATAGTGCCTCCAATAAATCTCTCCTCAGCTTCTGTGCACATGATGTGTATCGCTGAAGCTCTACACAGATAGAAGCAACAATTCTCATTGAGACTCTCTCAATAAGTGAATCCTCATCTAGTCTATCGAATGATCGATTTGAACTCTCTGGACGACTAATCTGAGAAGGAAGAGTTATCTCTATCTACTCTGTTAGCTTTACTAGCTCCTTAATTTTGACATCTATTGTAGCATGAGTGTTGGCATGCAAAATAAAATCTTTCAAAAAATATGATACCTAACCATGATGTCCCCCTTTGATATAAAGAAGATCCTACTTATTATGTGATATAGTAGCTGCATCGCCACACTCAGCTAGCTGACACTGATATCCTTGATACCCTCAACATCATCTCGATCTAATGTAAATCTCAATGTTGCTGCTTGAAACAATCGAGGAGCTCCCATCGATTTGTATATATAGCATACATCCAATACTATTAACATCCAGTTCAATTTGCACGTCTTTCACTTTAAAACTAGACTTTCAACTCATCCTCTTAATTTTCTGACTAATTATAATTCTTTTTTGCTTCATAAACTCAAAGTTTATTTTTCTACTCATGATTATTTTGAAGCTTGGTCCTTTTTTCTTGCATAGAAGAACTACTTGGAGAAGTCATAAATTTTTGAATTTTCTTATGGCACTTCCTTTTCCTTTGGGCGAATTGCTTCCGGGGTGCCATTGGAGAACAAAGACCACAAAAATTGGGTAGAAATGGAGAGAAAAATTTTGAATTTAGTAGGAAAGGGGTTTGAAAGGAATTACGATTTGAGAAAATTAAAAATGAAATGATAAAGCCTTAGGACATATCTATTTAAGAAATCCATCCTAGACACAAGGGTGGACTCCTGCTAAATCAAGAGTCAGTTCCTAAAGAGGGGTCTAACTCCAGCAACATTAGGAATCAGTTCTTCATAGAATTATTTTCTTCTTAAAATTATAAGTCGACTCCTCTAGTCCAAGAGTCAACTCCTTAATATAGAAAATAGTTCAAAAATTTTGATTTAAGAAATTTGGCTTAAATAAGATAGGGATCAAAGACAAATCAGATCATTGATCAAAAAAAGATTTTAAATTAGAATAAATGAATCAATTTGGAAGAATTAGGAATCAATACAAGTGTGATCAAATCAAGGGAAATCTAGATGAAGGCTTTAAGTTTGAGGTTCACTAGGGGATTTTCAAAGTCTCAAAGATCAATCTAAGATATAATTATGCAATGCAACAATATCAAGCACATGATCATTTTATGAATAAGTGTCTTATCTTGATGTTCTTAGATTATGCAATTTTAAAAGAATTTCAATGATTAGATATCTTATAACAATGTCAAGATTTAATTCATAAGATTTACAAATAATTTCTAATGCAGCCAAGCTTATGATGATTCATCTTTGTTATATAATTATCAACTAAAATGATATAAAGAATTAAAAAAGCATGCAGATTTTGAAATAAAATATACACTTATTATAAACAATACATCAAAATACTCAAAGCAAAAAATAAAATCATCATGCATAAATAAAACATCAAAATCAACCAACTAAGTAAATAATTTCAGCAATTAATGATGGTATGATGTCAAAAGGTTTAGCTTTCACCAAATATCATCACCTACTCATTTTGAGTCCTATGCATTCATTTTTCAAGAATTTACTCCTTTCAAAGCATTGGATGCTTGACACACTTGCAAAATCATTTTTTGAATTTTGGTACCTAAGCTTTCTTGAGTCCATTGGAGTTAGTACACATGATTCTTTTTGAAACCCAAATCTGTTTAACCAAAGTATGATAATTCTTATTGATATTATATTTATAAATTTTATGGCCTACTCTATTACATTTAAACAAATGATAGAATAATTTTCATGTGAAGCTCTAGCAAATATATTTTAATAATTTTATTTTTAAAAAGATTAAAATCAATTTCTTCTTTATTGAAAATGGCTTTTTGATTATTCAACATCAATTAAAGTTTTGAGAACTAAATGTAAACTTTTCAACCATAAGATTCAATATTTCAATCTTTTTTTTAATTTTATATTTTCTTCCACTAAGCACTTTTTAGATTTAAAAAAAATTTTTTTCTCAGCCAAGATCTTCTTCTCTTTCAAGAATTCATCTTTTTCTATTAAGAGCTTATTCTTTTCTTCAACTAATATTAGATTTGATTTCTTAAGCTCTTTATTTTTCAGCCTTATCATTTTGAAATCACCTATTAGCTCATAAAAGACTTCAAATTATTCATCAAATATAAATTTAGAAGAGTTTTAATATTTACCCCATCGTTGTGAGCCATGAGATAAAGATTTACAATACTTTGTTCCTCTTTCTCATTTTCTTTCTCTGCCTTGCTCTTCTTTAATTAATGCTTTTTTTCTCTTTCATTTCTTCTTCTTTTTTTTTCATCCTCATGAGGCATAAGTTGGGGGTGCTTTCGTTTCTTCCTCAGAGCTTATTTCTTGATTTGGTCCCTTATAGATTGCTTCCAATTTGTCTTATACTTTTTAGCTGAAATACAAGAATAAATTACATTAAATTTACTTATATCCAATGAACAATAAAGCATATTCATGATCTTAGTATCTAGTTGAGCCATTTCTTTATCATCCTTAATCAATGCATAATGTGTGTGTGGGCCATCAACTATACTTTTTCATAAATTATAATCATATGCTTGTATGAAATTTTATCCTAGCTTTCTAATAGATGTAATTTGATCCATTAAAAAGTAGAGGTTGTTGCCCAGCTAGGCAACCCAAGAGGGGAGAGGGGTGAATTAAATTTTAAAAGTTCAAACAAGTATGTGCCAATTTTTGAAAACAACCTAAGTTAGATACTATGAATGTGCAGTAAATACAGTAAATAGTAGTGGAAATAAATAAATAAAAGCTAAACAATGATGTAAAGAAAGTAAAGATAAGCATACTATACAAATATAAGAGATTTTATAGTAGTTCGGTGTACTCTAAGTACCTACATCTACTCTCAAAGCTCTACTTAAGAATTTCTATTACAGTACATTTATTTTGCTCAGAATCACAAACAAACTCAATTGATTTTCTGAGCTTATCAATAAAAATCTTACAAGCCTTTCTTAGCTCACAATCTAATTTTCAAGTTTGGATTAAACCTTTTCCCCAAGTTTCAAACCCTTAAATTGTTACGGTAGATTTCAGTAAACAAAATTTACTCCAAGAAAATGACTTTTAGCGATGGCTATTAGCGACATCAATTTTGCCGTCACTAATAATAGTTTTTACCAACCACCAATTGCGATCCAAAAATAAGCCGTTGCAAAAAAAATATTAAACTTATTAGTAACGGTGAAAAAAGTATTAGCAATGGCATATGCCATCACTAATACTCATTAGCGATGGCACTATTAGCGACTGAATTAGCCATCATAAAAAAAAATTATTTATTAACTTATTAGCGATGGTGAAAAAGTATTAGCAACAGCGACTTGCCGTCACTAATAAGTAATTTAATTTTTTCTTCCCCTGCGTGCTCTCATTTTCCCCCACACGCCCTCCTTTTCCCCACCCCCTCGTTTTGCCCCACCCTCTCTTCCCCACCTCCAATCCTCTTGCCTTCCCCCTCTTTCCCCACCTCTGATCCTTCAGTCTTCATTTTCCCCAGCGCATTATCGGATCTGGTGTCTCCGAGCACCCAAACTTCTCCTGCCTCTCTGAGCTCCCGGCTGCGAGCCCCTGACCGCCTCCCACCTCTTCGAGCCCTGGTCATGCCTCCCGCCTCCCCGAGCCTCTGGTCGTGCCTCCGCCTTTCCGAGCCCTCGACTGTCTCCGAGCCTCCGACTACCTCCTTGAGCCCTCGACTGCCTCCCACCTCCCGAGCCCCGACCGTAAGCCCCCAGCCGCCTCCTACCTTTCTGAGCCCCTGGCCTCCTCTTGCCTCCTTGAGCCCTCGATTGCGAGACCTCGGCCACCTCCCGCCTCCCCAAGGCCCCGGCTGTGAGCCCTCAACTGCCTCTCTGAGCCCTCAACCGCGAGCCCCGACTGCCTCCCGCCTCTCTGAGCCCCGGCCGCGATCCTACTGAGGTAATTGCAAACATCTCTGGGCTCAAGTAAGGGCTTCATATATAGATTCTATGTTCACACTCTTGGTGACACCACCAATGGTTGTATGTCTACTAGTAGTGAGCTCTTGTTTTGAGATTCAACATTATCTGTGATTGAAGTGCTTAATTTGTGGGTTATTCTAATGTTCTTTTCAAATGTAGGGCCGCATTTTAATTTCATCTGGAAGGAACATGGGGCACTTGAAGATGAGAACCGCCATGCTGGTGATCTTGAAAATGTGATTGCTGGTGAAGATGGTATGATCTATTTGTCATGTCCACTTTATGGTGCTGTATTGTTCCATAACATTTAAAATTATAACTTGGTAATAGAAGTGGTGTTTACTTATGCTTGAGCAGGTTTACTGAAGTATTATGCACAGCTGATTACTGGAATACTAGATATTTATATGATTTTTGTTTGATATTTCAGGGATTGTTAATTTTAGCATTATTGATAAGTAGGTTATTTACTTTTTCCTTATGTTTAATATATTTTTAATGAGATATTATTCTTTCTACCTTTTAAACTCTTCTATGTTTATTCTCTTTTGTAGATTTCTCTCAGTGGATTAAATTTCATTATTGGAAGGGCTATTGTTATCCATGCCGATCCTGATGACCTCAGAAAGAGTAAACTTTACTCCTTAGATATTCATGCTAACTTCATGTTTCATTAATTTTATGCATTAACATCTGATGATGTGGAACAATTAGTTATAATATGTTGAACATCAATTTATATATATATTATTTTTATTTTTTATTTTCTATTTATTGCATCAAAAGCATGCGTGAGCTACAAAGTCGTTAAAATCTCCATCTCTGTTAATGCTAGCATCTAATGCTTTATTGCTTGTTTCTCTTTTACATGTTGAAACTATATTATAATTTTATAATCATCCTAATTGGTTTATGTTAGTCAGTGTCATTTTATTATCTTGATTGCATGCTTATACATAATTTTCTAGTATATTTCTTCTTGTACCTATTTTTTAGATTTCAATTTGTTAAGATGCTCACTCATGGAGATGCTACATCCATATGCCACTCCACCCCTCCTCCCTCCTGCCCCACCCACACACACATAGTAAAAAAGGCAGAACTAGTGTTTGTATTGGCATCTCTTGTATGCTTGAGCACTGCATGATGACAAAAAAATGCCACTATCATGGCCTAATGCATCTAGGTTGTTCATTCTACCCTATTTAGAACATTGCCTAAATATCCAAGGTTTAGGGTCAAAAGTTGATTTTCTTTCAATGTAGACTAAGCAGATGAAGTTTTCTTTTCAGTAGTTTCAACAGCTTTATAGATTTTGCTTTGAGTTCTAAAATCTCAACTAAAAAAAGAATAGGCAAAGAAAAAAAAAGAAAAAGTGTTCAAATCAGATAAACTATAAAAAATAGAGAAATCAAGTTCAGAAGATACCTTAAATATCATTGTAGAATATATTGATATATGCATGATAGGTTATTATGATGATGCTACTAATAAATTATAATCATTAAAACTAAGAAGACATTAAAATGCATATGATATCATTTAATAATTTGAGAATGGGTTCTAAGAGGTAAAATTTAATCTAACCATCCAAATGATGGATTGAGGGTGTCTATAGCTCTGTATCATTGAATGAAATATGTAGAAACAATCTGTTTGAGAATCGGAGTAGTATATCAAAATATATGTCTCCGTATCGACGTATACGCTTTCGTATCGAAACTTATTAATAATTCAGAAATGAGATCTAGGGGGTACAAATTCAATCTAACTATTCAAATAATAGATCAGAGATGTCTATAGCTCCATATCATCAAATGAAACGTATAGGAACAATCTATTCGAGAATCGAAGAAGTATATTGAAATATATGCCTCTGTATCGATATATACAGTTTCGTATCTTAATAATTCAAAATAAAATCTAGGAGATAAAAATTCAATCTAACTATCCAAACGATGGGTCGGGGGTATCTATAGCTCTGTCTCATAGAATGAAATGTATAGGAATAATCTGTTTGAGAATCAGAGTAGTATATCAAAATATACGTCTTCGCATCGACATATATATTTTATATTAAGATTTATTAATAATATTTTATTTTCTTCATTACAGGATACTAGATCATCCGGATCTCATCCATCAGCTACTGGAGAGGACATACAGGAGTAGGAGAAAGATGAGGAGGACGGCAGTAGAGGATGAGAAGGTAAGTCTATTAATATTTTCTTTACTTGTTTAAATATTTATATTTAAAAACTTCACATATTTAGGCTTGAATCTAGAAAGAAGATCTAGGAGATAAAAATTCAATCTAAATATACATCTATTCAAGAATTGGAGTAGTATATCGAAATATATGCCTCTATATCGACATATTGTTGCCCAAAGATAGTAATCCAAGAGGGGGTGGGTGAATTGGGTTCTTATAAGATTTTAACCAAATTTAAATTCTTAACAAGTATGTGCTTTGAATTAACTTAATCTTAATGTAGTAATGAGGTGAATGCAATAAGCTATAGTGGAATTAAGATATTAAAGCAATAAGACAAAAGTTATAGCCTATCCTGTACTTGGGGTCGAATTCATTTTCCTTGGGGTTGACTCCATCTGCTCTAGGGTCGACTCCAATTCTTCAAGGGTCGACTCCTCTTGGGTTTCAAAAAAATTAGCTTTCTGTCTGTGCTTTCTGTTCAACAAGGATCGACATATGGGTCGTCTCCTGACACAGGGGTCATCCCATAGGGCGTCCTCTCTGCATGCCATTTCTATTCCAATGAGTCGGGGTCGACTCCAATCTTCTTGGGGTCGACTCTAATTTATATTTTTAATATAATATAATTAATTTTATATTTATAATTATGATAAATAATTATTATTTATTATGATAAATTTAAAAATATAATTATTTGTTACCGTGATTAAAATAAATTTTAAAAAATTTAATTATAATTTTTTAAAAAATAAAAATATTAGCAATGGCACTAGTGACGGCATTAACAATGACAACTGGGATGCCATCTGCGACCTCAGAGCTTCTGAAATATCATCTGCAATATGGTCGTTTAGATTCTCTAGAATCTATACCATCACAGTAGGTAAGCCTATTAATATTTTTTATTTAATTTTATATTTAAAAGCTTTACATGTTTAGGCTTGAGTTTGAAAAGAAGATCTTGAGGTAAAAATTCAATCTAACCACCCAAACGATGGACCGAAAGTGTCTATAGCTCCATATCATTGAATGAAATGTTTAAGAATAATCTGTTCGAGAATCAGAATAGTGTATTGAAATATACATCTCTGTATCGATATATATGCTTTTATGTCAAAATTTATTAATAATATTTTATTTTTTTCGTTACAGAATACTGAGACATCCGGCTCTCATTCATCAGCTATTGGAGAGGATGTACAGGAGCAGAAGGAGGATGAGAAAGACGAGGAGGAAGATCTTACATGATTTTTTTATATATATGTAATTTTAAACTTGTAAAGCAGATTTATAAAATTATATAATTTATATTTTTAATATAATACAAATAATTTTTATTATAATTATATTAAATAATTATTATTTATTTATAATAAATTTTAAATATATTTTAAAATATATAATTATATATTTTTATAAAAAACTATTAGCGACGATGATGGCTATGCCATCGCTAATAATTTTTTAAATTTAATTAAAAATTAAAAACTATTAACCATCACTAATTATCATTATTATCGATAATAAAATTATCTTTACTAATAATGATAATTAACGACTAGAATATTTCCATTAATTTTTTAGCGACGGAGTGCCATCGCTAATAGTATTAGTGACGGCAAAATGACTATTAACGATGGCAAATAGCCATCGCTAATAGTCAGTTTTCTTATAGTATTTACAATATAAAAAGCTTCTTAATGAGCTGATAAAATACTCTGATGCTTGCTTGAGGATAGCTTAGATGCTTTGCATGAGATTGCATACTCTTCTCTTGATGATTTACCTCTCAAAGATCAAGAACTTTCAGGTGTCGAGGTGGAAAAGCTCTCTTAAATACACTCTAGGCTAAAAATAGGCTTCTCCCCCTTAAATATGCTATTTTTGTATTTAATTGGGTTCCTTCTTTATTTAAAATAGTCTCCTAACCATTTAAAATAATTTAAATTTGAAAACTAGCCGTTTGAGACATTAGGGATGGAATCTGGATGTTCCAACAACTTTTGGATGTTTCTGCAACTTTCTCTATACAGTTTATTGTTGCTGTCAAAATTATAGAGTCAACTCGAGTAGTCCATGAGTTGACTCGAAGTGTGCGGGAGTTGACTCGAAGTGTGCGGGAGTGGACTCGAACTCTATTTCCAAAAATTTGGCTCTCTATTTTTCTGCAGGAGTCGACTCGAGCTTTGCATGAGTCGACTCAAGGGCATGCCAAAGCTGTGTGCCAGTGTTAGGATATGCCAGAGTCGATTCAAATTTTGCTAGAGTCAACTTGAACAAATCTATTCAGTCTTTTTCACTTAATTTACATCCAAACTTGATTTTTCTTAGCTCAAAAGCTTCTGAAGTATTTCCAAATGACTTCAAAGCTTATCACAAGGATTAGTTTCCTACAAAAATATTCTTAACCATACTTCAAGGACATTATATAGTTCCATTTCATACTTCAATATTATGAATCATCAAATCATTTTTTGGATCAACAATCTTTTTTTTTGATGATGACAAAATATTAAGCATAAAGATAAACAAGTAAAAGCTTAAGAAAATATAATGCATCACTTTAAATTTCACATAAAAATCTAGAGTATCCCTGAACCTTGGTGCGATGAGGATGCAGAAGATCGAGGGATCGATTCCTCAAGAGGAATGGACCTGAGGGGCTGTGTGGGCTGAGCCCTAAATGAAGGTTCCTTCCTCAAAGGAGCACCCCCCAGCCCTGAAGAACCACCAGCAGTGGTTGGGCAACGATGGCCTCAATCCGACCGTGCTTTGGAGTAGGAGTTGCAGCAACCTTCTTCCTTTTAGTAGCTCGATAAAGAGCTTCAATATCCTCGGCCCTCATATCTGCATAGAAGATGAAGTCAGCCAGAAGGAAAAAAGATCGAGGTAAATAACTTGATAAAAGAACTACTTACTTGCAGGGTCGGTCGGGCTCAACCCTATCTTGTACAATTTCTCCTCGAAAAGGAGCTTAGAAGTGGGGGGGGGCCGCGGAGTCTAGCCGAAGATCCTTTCGGTGACTCCTCCTTGGCATCGGAGAGGACAGGAGCTTTGACCACTGACCTCTGAGATTGACCCCATGACGTGCTAAAGTCCTAGGGCTGCTCGACCAAGATAAAGAATATCGCTTCTTCCAGTTATATACTAAGGAAGGCACATCTTGGAAGCGATGTCATTCCTTTCGAGGAGAGGCATACCACCATCCGAATTCTTTAGGATGCTCCTTCAGTATGAAGCAAGCCTTGAAGAGATGAGAGGATGGCTCAACCTCAAGGAGAAGGCAGTGGACTAGGAAGGCTAAAATTAATGCCATGAGTTCGGCGCTATGCTACAAGGGCTTACTCGATATGTGTTAAGTAATTCTACAACTAAATAGTAAAAGATAACCCAAGGCTGGCCTTTAGAGATTCTTCATAAAGGCCGACTCGACCTTGATGCGGAAGAGCTATGCACTCCTCGGGGACAGTGACCTCCAACATGAATTTGGTCGGGATATGATAACTTAAGGTCGAAGACTTCTTAGTCCTCTAGGGTGAGGATAGAATTTACTCAGAAGGGGCCGAACTCAGGCACATTTCTCACTTTGGGTTTAGCTGAAGAGTAGCCCACATCAGATCCAAGGTCCATGCCTCCCTGGTCATCACCCGAAGTCCTGGTAGATGGAGATGAACTCGACGCACTCATACTGACCTAAAGAGGATGAGAAACTGACCTAAGGAAGATACAGCCAAGCAAACTAGGGGTGAAGACTGGGGTCAACAAGTGGAGCTTGGCATTGATCTAGGAGAATCATCGGGAGTCAAGTGGCGGAGTTCCTCTTACCAAAATAGTAGAAGCAATAAAAGTGAAAAAGCAGAATGACGCCTATTTATAGAAGCTCAGACGGCTCCGATCAACTATTGAATCACCTCTGTCCATCGATGTGCACCAAGTGGCAACTCATGGTTGGTCAGAGCAGAGCTCTCATAGATCCAAAAATCTAGTGGTCCAAATGCAGAGATGGTTCGCTGTACGATGTCGATCTTCGACACATGTCAATCAAAAATAGCTCGATAAAAGTGGCCTTGATCTCGGACTAATACTCTCTTCGATCGATCTTATTCAAGCTTGGACTCAATAGTGGAGGACACTTGTTGTGGATTTCCACCTCGACCTCGGCTAGATGCATCCTCGATACTGACCAAACTTTAGAAGATGGATTGAATCAGATGACATATCTACGATGGACTCAAAGGTTATCAGACATGCCATATTGAACTAGAAGTATTAGCTGGATCCTCAATCATCGGCTTACATCGAGCAGTTCATCTCGGCTATTGATGATCTATTTAAAGTCAGCCAAAGCCGAACTACGGTTGGAGAACCGCTATTGACAGAATCTGTGCCTGAAAAAGTTCAGATAGAGAAAAACTCTTTCACAATCGAATCTTCTCCAAAAGGAAAGAACTCTCTCCAACCTAATCTACATGCAAAATTTGAAAGATAATCAAGACTTTGAGATGTGTACGACTCTAACTCCTCTCCTATAAATAAAGAGGTACAGAGACCCTCAAAATAAGTTCTCTACTCGCACTCTCTCCCTCTCATTATTCTCCATCTCTTGACTTGAGCATCGAAAAGTCTTCACTAGAGAACACCCCAGTGGAGACTTTTTGCAGGTTCTTGGGTGGAGCTCCAGTAGTAGCAATACCTCAACCACCTCCACCTCGGCTGTTTGACCTCAGGCATGGAGATCAGGAGCAATAAGAGCAATTCAACTCTTTCTAAGGGGATATAGCTGCTTTGAAGGAATGGAAGGAAGAAGCCACATGCAAGTTGAATAGATTGAATTTGGAGAAATGAAACATAAAGAAGCAGGTGTTGGATGTGGTTGAGCGAATGCAGCAATTGAATGAACGACTCTCAACAACTGTGCAACAATTTCAATAGTTGTTAGATGAGAAGATTTCCACCGCAATGGGAGAGATCAAAGTTAAGATTGGAGAATTGAACCAAGATCATGGAGAAGCTCCTACCATTGCACCTATAGCCCCACATAATCACAAAGCTAACTTGGGCAATAATAGCCACTATAAGCCATGATACACCGAAAGATGGACCATCCATCATGGTGCTAATGATCCTATAGCTGCCTGACACATGCCCTTGATAGAAAGTGATGGAGTGACTACCCAACCTCTACCACTTGATCTTTTATAACTGTGCTAAAGGAGTTCGAGAGTCTTCTGCCCACAAGATGACAAGCAACACCGTACCCTGGTCCAAGAATGAAAGGATTTGTAAATTTGCATTCACGATTAAGCATTCATTTATATATATGACATAGCATTTTTCATCATGATATGCTTGAGCATTTGAATATTAATTGATTAGTATTAATGAAGCATAAATTTAGTTATTAATTAAAAAAATAATTAAGGAACAGAATCAATAATAGTGGCATTAAAGTTAAATTTTGGTAGTTATTTAGTATAGAATGAGCTGATATTGGTAAGGATATCTTAAATGATAAATATGACAGATTTTGTGGTATAGATTCATAAAATTTAAAGTAAAAGAAATAGTGAATATTAGAGAAAAAAATTTATCGAGAATTTGCTTAGTGATTACTAAGAGTTGAACTTGAATGTTGCAGAGGAAAGAATGCGAAATTATAATATAGCATTGAAATTTTAGTAGTATGAAGAGATATCACAGCATTAGGACTTTAGTAGTACGAAGAAATAGTAGAAAAATATCAGAGTATATAGTGTAAGTAAGATTGAATTTGCTTAGTAAGTTGAAGGAAAATTCATAGCTTGTAGGAAGTTGAAGATGCAGATCAATCAAAGTTAAATAAAGCTGAAATGAACAAGTAATTAGACATGAAATTGAAGAATTAAATCATACTAGAATTACATGAATTTATATATATAATAGGTGATGGTGTGTGGTGAGCCGACTCAAGATTCAGATGAGTCGACTCATCTGCTGTAGAACAGCAAAAATAGAGTGGGTCTCAGATATCTTAAATTTTTGATTTTTAAAGAAGTCAGGGGTTACCCATTAGCTGGTTATATAAAGAAAGATTGAAAATTTCTTCTAGCAACACCTCAGCCAGATCATTAATTGTTGGACTTTTATGTGGATGACATGAGGCAAGTAGTTTTCTTTATTTTATTTTCCCGTCCAGCCTATCCACCGGTTCTTCCTTGTAACTGTTTAATTTCTCAATAAACCAGAAAGGGTAGAGAGAGAGAGGAGCTAGAGAAGGATAGGTTCTCAGTTAGAAATTGAAGGAAATTCAGTAAGAAGAGGTGGCTTTGAATTAAATGAAAAAGATTGCTGAAATTGTTGGCAACGGAAAAAGAAAGGAACATGTGCTAATTTCAATAGAATTTTGATCAGTTGAGATAAGAATTTTATTTCTTAAATAAGATTTAAATTGAATCTTAAATAATCATTATTAGATTTGATGTGTTGATGAGTTAAATTATGAGTTTAAACTTGAATTAGAAGGTGAATTGCTACTGTCAGAATTTTAATAAAATTGTTTGAATTATTTCAGCAACTAGGTTATTGTACCAACTGAATTTAAGTTGAATTTTAATGACAATTATAAGGTTTGAGCATCTGATGAATTGAAATATAAATTGTAAACTTAAATTGAAGATTGCTGCTGGTTTATTGAAATCTGTTTGAACCATTTTCAACCATTAAGTGGGAATTTGTATTGGCCAAGCTTAGAATAAATTATGAAAAGAAACACAGCTGAATTGCTGGAGGTTCTATAGTTTAAAGTGAGGTTTAGCTAACCCTAAATAGGGTAAGATAGAATGGAATCAAAGCAAGGGTTAAAGGGATAATGAATGAGCATAAGGAGGAAAAGTAAGCAATTGTATGGTCATACATCATGTGAGTATTATATTAATCAGTTATCAGACGGAGAATATCATTGGATTTCTAGAAATTCCTGAGGTTATGTTGAGGTTTAATTGAACCTAAGCTAAAGTCAGCAAGATGGAATAAAATAAGAACTAGAAGAGCTAAGAATAGGCATAAAGAAGCAAAGTATGTGTTTCATACTCTTGTAACATGAAGTGTTCTATTAATCAATGGGTATGAACTTTATAGGAGGAATTGAAAGCTTAAAGGGTGCTTTGGATAAGTCAAGCACTAAGATGTTGTAGTAGCCATTATGAGGTGAATGGGTTTCCCATTTAAAGGTGGTGTTTTCTTAATATATTTTGTTATGTAAGAATACTAATTCTAGAAAAGAAAGTTTTATTTCTGCTATATACAGCTTATATGTATATGCAAGCATGGAAACAGGAAATGAATCTTATTGAAATGTTATTCAGTATCTGTGCCACAAGTTTAGTCAGCAAAGTATTTTTGGCTTGAAATAGTTTCAAATCAATTTTTCAGCATTTAAAGTTTATTGGGCATGTTTTTAGCAGGCTATCCATAGGAGTGATCAATCTGTAGGTGTGTCAAAATTCAACTGGCACCTCCTTGCGAAATATTATGTCCAGTAGGGCACAGAAGTATCAAATGCACCATATCGACTGTCTATGGTAGGGGTGCGCTGTGGTGCAGTCGGTGGTACCCCAGTCGGCATCTTCTTATGAAATATTATACCCAATAGGGTCCAGCAGTATTATCGATTGTCTATGATAGGGGTGCGCTGTGGCGTAGTCAGCGATAGTCCAGCAGTTTTCTATTTTGATGATCATTTATATCACTTTATTTTTGTTTAGCATATAAAGTTTTGAAAGTATAACAGTTGTTTATGATATATGTATTATGAACATCACAGTTGATTTCTTATTTTTTCATAGTTAAATAGTTTATTCACTCACTGGGACTTTAGTCTCATTTTGTTGTTCTTTTTTTTCTTTGACAGATTGAAGTATCATAGCTTAGCATAGAGAGTATCTTTATCAGCACTAGTTTTATAGAAGATTGGTCAGGATAGCTAAAGTATCAGCATTTTAAGTTGTCTATGCTCGCTTGTGAGAGAGTATTTTGAGATGTATTATATATGTGCCTAAGCTGTGAAAATTAGTAGATGTTAAATGTATTATAGTGTGGAACTATATGTACAGAATATAGTTTGATGAATGAAATCATAGGTTGTTTCAAGAGGTGATGAGTAATTTGAAGTACTTGTGTTAGTAGATTGAAAAGTTTATTGAATTAAATATGAACAGGTTATCAGCTAAGCTATAGTTTAGTATTTTTTTTGTCCTTATTTAAGGATGGGGTGTAGCACCGCCGCCCGATTTTAGGGGTGGAATCATATATGTTTGGTATCAAAGCAAAGGTTTATGATTGTTTGAGAGATAAAGCAAAAGTTTATGATTGTTTGGGAGACAGAGCAAAGGTTTATGATTATTTGGGAGATAGAACAAAGATTTATGATCATTTGGGATTATGATTTAAGTGAAAGAAGAATTTGGGTTTATAGTTACTAAAGATTATGGTGCAAATCATATTAAAAATTAGTAATTCTATTATAAGTAGTTCTTTAGATCTTAGAAGATGATATATCTTGAGCATAAGCTAGATGGTTATTGAAAAGTAAATATATACTTTTGTGATACTATGAATTGTTATGCATATCTTTGAGATAAATAAAATTACAAGTTTTTCTATAGATTGAGATATAATAATCTGAATTATAGCAAGCTATGCCAGATGAATAGGGTTTAATAATCACTTGTGATCTCGGACACAAGATGCTAGCAGATCTCTGCTCGACTGTCATACCCTGATCAGTTTAGAGAAAGGATATTTTGGCTAATGAGCATAAGTTGAGCTGGTATATCTAAATTATTGAAAGTTTTAGAATTTATAAGATTATGATTTATAGTTTCAAGCTAAAAGAAGACAAGATAAACTCAAATGTTGAAGACATGGTATTGGCAAGTATAATATGAATATTCAAAGATAAAGAATGACTTCCATAAATATTTAGCCTTTAGCAAGATAAATGAGTTAGAGTAGTGCAGCAGAAGCATGATGAAATTATGACCTACTGAGTATATAAAATTTTAATATATGATGATTAATTTTAGAAGAAAAGAATTGATTTGTATATATTTAGAATTTAGTTGGGATTCATCCTCATACGTATAGCATGATAGTTATTTTGTATCGATAATTAAATTTTGTGGTGGTGATTGCAAAGAAATGGAGGTGGTCGAGATATTCCTAAATATTATGTTGGTTAAGGTAATTAAAAGTTTAAGACTAATTAGATCTATATTTGGATAGTATATACAATTATATATAAATATTATGATAAGAAAGAATGAGTCTCATAAAGTTCAAAGTCAATAGTAACCAAGTGAAGCAAAGCAATTGAAATTAGAGAAAATAAGAAAGGTATGATTTATTGTTGTTCAGAATAAGTTTATGCACACTTGATAACTAAAATATTCTAATTTGAGTTTATTTAAGTGCTAGCTTATGTTGAAAGACTCAAAGTGGTATTCATACATTTAAGAAATAGTATAATTATGTATGTCATTATGAAAGGTTGAGTATTAGCATATTGGATGGCAAATCTTAAAAGTCGATAGATTATGAAGCTATGAAATATTAATGATTTAGACATTGAAAGCTATGAATTATTAGATCATGAAAATAATATATGGAGTATAAGAATCAAGCTATCATTCTTTGAAAGAAATTTGATATATTTTGATCATGGTAATATTATGGAAAGAAAGTAAGGATTCAAATAAAAGGGTATAGATTGCATGGGTATATGCATAGTATAATTGCTTGTAAATCATGTTTCCTAGCAAATTAACTTAAAATAGAATAAGTGGTCTTTGAGCCAACTCAAAAAATTTTTGAGCCAACTTGAGTCTCAGACCGTAGAACTTGACTTTCTATTTTTTGTGACTGAGTCGACTCAGTTTGGTGTTGAGTCGACTCAACATCATGTCAGTCGGGTGTGTCAGTTTTCAAAGCATGCTAAAACTAACTCAAATCTATTTTGAGTCGACTCAATTTTCTCAGATAAACTTTTTACATAGGATTTATCTCTAATTCATATTTAATTTATTCAAAGTATTCTTAGTTGGTTCTAATCTCACTCCAAAGGTGGCTTCCATCTACAAAAGTATTCCCAAAAGAATTTGAGAGATAATAGTATACTCTTATGTTTCAATATTTAAAAATTATTTAATCATTTTTGAGGATAGTGAATTTGATTATTTTAATTATATTTTGTAAAAAGTTGATATCGACAAGATTAGGACTTGATCAAGAGTAACCATCACTAGAAGATAGAGGTTAAAAAGATGAACTAGTGTAAAGAAGAAAATAATTATGTTCCTTGAGTTATACTATTAGTTAAAGTTTTATGGTAGAGTCACAATACAAAAGAAGCTATATGGAAAAGAAAAGATGAAATGAAAAGTAAATATCCACCTCTGTTTCAGACTAAAAGTAGTGAAGTTTTGGGATGAAATTCCTTAAAGAAGGAGAGAAATGTAACACCCTGGTCCAAGAATGAAAGGATTTGTAAATTTGTCTTCACGATTAAGCATTCATTTATATATATGACATAGCATTTTTAATCATGATATACTTGAGCATTTGGATATTAATTGATTAGTATTAATGAAGCATAATTCTAGTTGTTAATTAAGAAGAAAATGATTGAGGAACAGGATTAATAATAGTGGTATTAAAGTTAAATTTTGGTAGTTATTGAGTATAGAATGAGTTGATATTAGTCAGGATATCTTAAATGATAAACATGACAGATTTTGTGGTATACATTTATAAAATTTAAAATAAGAGAAATAGTGAATATTAGAGAAGAAAATTCATCGAGAATTTGCTTGGTGATTGCTAAGAGTTGAACTTGAATGGTGTAGAAGAAAGGATGCGGAATTGTAATATAGTATTGAAATTTTAGTAGTATGAAGAGATATCACAGCATTGGAACCTTAGTAGCATGAAAAAATAGTAGAAAATACCAAAGTATATAGTGTAATTGAGATTGAATTTGCTTAGTAAGTTGAAGAAAAATTCATAGCTTGTAAGAAGTTGAAGATGCAAATCAATCAAAGTTAAATGGAGCTAAAATGAACAAGTAATTAGAGATAAAATTGAAGAATTAAATTATACTAAAATTATATAAATTTATATATATAATAGGTGATAGTGTGTGGTGAGCTGACTCAAGATTCAGATGAGCTGACTCATCTGCTGCAGAACAGCAAAAATAGAGTGGGTCCCAGATATCTTAAAATTTTGATTTTTTAAAGGAGACTCTTAAGGGGTTACTCAGTAACTGGTTACATAAAGAAAATGTTAAAATTTCTTCCAGCAACACCTCAGCTAGGTCATTAACTGTTGGCTTTTATGATGATGATATGTGGCAAGTAGTGTCCTTTATTTTATTTTTCCTTCCAGCCTATCCATCGGTTCTTCCTTGTAGCTGTTTTAATTCCTCAGTAACCAAAAATGGTAGAGAGGGAGAGGAGCTAGAGAAGGATAGGTTCTCAATTAGAAATTGAAAAAAATTTAGCAAGAAGAGGTGGCTTTGAATTAAATGAAAAATATTGCTAAAATTGTTGACAACTGGAGAAGAAAGGAACATGTGCTAATTTTAGCAAAATTTTGATCAGTTGAGGTCCAGATTTTAATTCTTAAACTAGATTTAAATTAAATTTGAATAATCATTATTAGATTTGATGTGTTGATGAGTTAAATTATAAGTTTAAACTTGAATTAGAAGGTAAATTGCCACTGCCAAAATTTTAATAAAATCAGTTTGAATTATTTCAGCAACTAGGTTGTTGTACTAGCTAAATTTAAGTTGAATTTTAATGACAATTATAAGATTTGAGGGTTTGATGAATTGAAATATAAATTGTGAACTTAAATTAAAATTACTACTGGTTTTATTGAAATCTGTTTGAACCATTTTCAACCCTTAAGTGAAAATTTGTATTGGCTAAGCTTAGAATAAATTATGAAAAAAAATACAACTGAATTGCTGGAGGTTCTACGGTTTAAAGTGAGGTTTAGCTAATCCTAAATAGGATAATGTAGAATGAAATCAAAGCAAGGGTTAAAGAGATAATGAATAAGCATAAGGAAGCAAAGTAAGCAATTGTAGAGTCATACATCATGTGAGTATTTGATACGATCGCGATGCA
>KE505618.1:97298-111505 GCA_000441515.1 Elaeis oleifera | reverse complement strand
AATCAGTTATGAGAATGAGAATACCGTTAGATTTTTAGAAATTCTTGAGGTTATGTTGAGGTTTAATTGAACCTAACTAAAGTCAGCAAGATGGAATAAAAATAAGAACTAGAAGAGTTAAGAAAAGGCATAAAGAAGTAAAGTATGTGCTTTCATACTCTTGTAACATGAAGAGTTGTATTAATCAATGGGTATTAACTTTATAGAAGGAATTGAAAGCTTAAAGGGTGCTTTGGATGAGTCAAGCACTAAGATGTTATAGTAGCCATTATGAGGTGAGTTGGTTTCTCATTTAATGACAGTATTTTCTTAATATATTTTGTTATGTAAGAACATTGCTTCTAGAAAAAAAGTTATATTTCTGCTATTTTACAGCTTATATGTATATGCAAGCATAGAAACAGGAAATGAACCTTATTGAAATGTTATTTAGTATATATGCTACAAGTTTGGTCAGCAAAATATTTTTGGCTTAAAATAGTTTCAAATCAACTTTTTAATATTTAAAAGTTTATCAAGCATATTTTCAATAGGCTACCCATAGGAGTGATCAACCTGTGGGTGTGCCAAAATCCAATTGATACCTTCTTGTGAAATATTATGTCTAGTAGGGCCCAGCAGTATCAGATGCACTATATCGACTGTCCAAGGTAGGAGTGCATTGTGGTGTAGTTAACGGTAGCCCAGCCGGTACCTCAATGTGAAATATTATATCCAGTAGGGCCCAATAGTATCAAATGCACTGTATCGACTGCCAATGGTAGGGGTGCGCTGTGACGTAGTCGGCGGTAGTCCAGTAGTTTTCTATTTTAATGATCATTTACACAGCTTTATTCTTGTTTAGCATACAAGGTTTTGAAATTATAATAGTCATTTATGATGTATGTATTAGCATCACAGTTGGTTTCCTATTTCTCCATAATTAAATAGTTTATTCACTCGTTGGGACTTTAGTCTCATTATGTTGTTCCTTTTCTTTTCTTGGTAGATTGAAGTATCATAGCTCAACATAGAGAGCATCTTTATCAGCACTAGTTTTATAGAAGATGGGCCAAGATAGCTAAAGTATCAGCATCTTAAGTTGTCTATGCTCGCTTATGAGAGGGTATTTTGAGATGTATTATATATATGCTTGAGCTGTGAAAACTAGTAGATGTTAAATGTATTATAGTATGAAACTATATGTACAGAATTTAGTTTGATAATAAAATCATGGGCTGTTTCAAGAGGTGATGAGTAATTTGAAGTACTTGAGTTAGTAGATTGAAAAATTTATTGAATTAAATGTGAACAGATTATCAGTTTAGCTATAGTTTAGTAATTCTCTTCATCCTTATTTAAGGGTGGGGTGTAGCACCATCGCTCGATTTTAGGGTTGGGGTGTTACAAACATGCTCGCTTGCTGCTCCACTTCCTCCTCTACTCAGTGATATCCATAATCTCAACAACTTTGAAACTTGTGAGCTGCTATTCCCTAATAGACAGAGCAGTCCCCATGACCACTACTCTCTAATAGAGGCGCACGTTCCTAAAGATGACTAATATTCATCTTCATCTATAAAACTCTACTCTCCAAGACCCTTCACATAGGTAAACACTTTACCTGCCTTCTCCTAAACACTAATTTTAGACAATCTAGAATCTATCTCCTTCACAAAACTTTGAGTTCTCCTAACTCCACCTCTAATCCCCGTTCTCCATATAGCATCCTCCATCTCCCAATCTTCACTCTCTTACATCAACTTTCCACACTTCATACTGGATACCACCTCTCATCTATTTTACGAGCTCAGACCTCTTCTGTTTGCTTCTATGGGAGATTGACCTTGGTATTGGAGGGTCCACCATTGGTGAATCCCCCCAACGTGAGGACTTTCCTATCTTTGATGGTTTTATAGGATCCAGATCACGGGACGAACTGTGTAACACCCCAATTCAAAAATATGGGGATTTGGAAAATTTGCATCTATGTTTAGCATTCATTTATATATATGGCATAGCATTTTAATCATGATATACTTGAACATTTAGATATTAATTGATTAGCATTAATGAAGCATAAACCTAGTTGTTAATTAAGAAGAAAATTCAGAGCTTATATAGAATTGAAGATGCAAAATCAATCAGAGTTAAATTAGACTGAAATGAACAGGTAATTAGAGATAAAATTGGAGTATTAAATCAGATAAAAATTTTATAAATTAGTATATTGATGGCAGTCTTATGGTGTGCTGATTCAAAGTTCAAATGAGCCGACTCGGCTGTAGCAGAATAGCAAAAACATTATGGGTCCCAGATATCTTAAAATTTTAGTTTTAAAAGGGACACTTAAGAGGTTAATTCAGCAGCTGTATACTATAAAGAATGGCAAGAATTCTTTCCATCTACACCTCAGCATATGCATTAATGGTTGGTCTTTTATGAGGTTGACAAGTGGCAACCAGGTTTCTTATTTTATTTCTCTTCCTAGCCTTATCCATCCGTTCTTCCTTGCTGTAATTTTAATTATTTTGTTAGTCTAAATGAATAAAGAGGGGGAGGAGCTGGAGAACATCATGCTCTTAGTTAAAAATTAAAGAGAATTCAGCCTAGAAAAAGGAGATTTTGAGTGGAAAGAAGAAAGGGTGCTGAAATTTTTGATTTTGGGAAAAGAAAGGAACTTGCCTTGATCCTAGCAGAATTTTAACCACTTGAGGTAAGAATTTTGATTTCTAAGCTAGATCTAAATTAAACTTTAAATAATTATTATTAGGTTTGATGTTTTGATGAGTTACATTATGAGTTTAAACTTAAATTAGAAGGTGAATTGCTGTTGTCAGAATTTTAAAGAAATCAGTCTAAAATTTTAGCAAATAGGTTGTTATGTTAGTTGAATTTAAATTGAATTTTAATAACAAATATAAGACCTAATGTTCTGGGAAATTGAAATATAACTGGTGAACTTGAATTAGAGAAATAATATTGCTATTGATTTTCTTAAAAAAAATTGATTAAACTGTTTTAGCAATTAAGTAATAATATGATGTTAGCTAAACTTAGGATTGATGATGAAAGTGAAATACAGTTAATTTACTGAAAATTCTTAAGTCATGTTGAGGTTTAGCTAATCTTAAGTAGGGCAAAACAAGATGGGACACAAGTAAGAACTAGAAAAGTTAAAGAATAAGCATAAAGAAGCAAAGTAGGTGTTCCTATGCTCATGTATCATATAGTGTTGTATCAATAATTGTGTGCCAATTTTATAGGAGGAATTGAAAGCTCAAATGGTGCTTTGGATGAGTCAAGCACTAAGATGTTGTAGTAGCCGTTATGAGGTGAGTGAGTTTCTATCTAATCTTGGTATTTTCTTATGGTATTTGCTATGAAAAGATATATTTTGAAAAGCAAGTTTAATTTCTGTTGTTCTTCAACTTATATATGTATGTGCAAGCAAGGAAATAGGAAAAAGAGTCTTCTCTTGAAATGCTTCTCAAGAATATATATGGATATGTGTATTTAGTTTAGACAGAATTTCATTTTGGTTTAAAATTATATTTGAAACCAACTGTTTAGAAATTGAAATTCAGCTTCCTAGCCTTTGAAGTTTCAGCAATAGTATTTCATATAGCATAAAACAGCCGACACCTTTTTGCAAAACAGTATGCCCGTAAGGACTCAGTAGGATCAGATGCTCCGTATTGACTACCATGGTAGGGTGCGCTGTAGGATAGTTGATGGTAGTTCAGTCGGTACCTCCTTACGAAATAGTATGTTCGTGGGGGTTTAACAGTATCAGATGCTCCATATCGACTACCATGGTAAGGATGCACTGTGAGATAGTCGACGGTAGCCCAGCGACACCTCCTTGCGAATAATTATGTCCAATGGGATCCAGCAGTATCAGATGCTCTGTATTGATTATCATGGTAAGAGTGCACCATGGGATAGTCGACGGTAGCCAGCAGTAGCATGACTCATTATATGGTTTCATTTTTTATCAGTATATCAGAATTTTTGAAAGTATGTCAGCAGTTGCAGCTCTAAGTGTTATGTTAAATATTTAAACTAAGCTTTTCTATTTCCTCATTATTAGATGGTTTATCTACTCATTGAGACTTAGGTCTCACTCCCCCTCACTTCTTTATCATTGCAGTTTTGGAGCATCTCGGCCAGGTATAGATTACAAGTATCAGCATCCTTATCAGTATTAGTACTAAAAAAGCTTGGCCCTGTCAATAAATATGAAGAGTATGTTCTGTAATATTTAGTACGTTGAGTTGTTCATGCTCACTTAAGGAAGGAATATATTTGAGATGTATTATAAGTGTTTAAGCTATGGAAAATCAGTAAATGTTAAATGCATATTATGTTGAACGATTTGTAAAGAGCATAGTGAGATGAATGGAATCTTGATTTGATTTTGAGAAATAATAAATTATGTTGAAATACTTATGTTAGTAGATTGAAAAGTTTATTGAACTAAATGTGATCAGATTATCAACTTAGCTATAGTTAGTAATTTCCTTCACCCTTTCTTAAGGGTGGGGTGTAACACCATCGTCCAATTTTAGGGGTGCGGTGTTACATGTTTGGAATCAGAGCAAAAGTTATAGATTTCATGGGCATAAGCATAGCATAATCAATTACAAATCAAGCCTAGATTTATGATCAATTAGGAGAGAGAGCCTAGGTTTATGATCAGTTGGGATTATGATTTAAGTGGTATGAAAATTTGGGTTATGATTGCTAGAGATTATGATATAAGTAATATTGAAAAGTAGTGGTTCAATTATAAGTATTCTTTAGATCCTAGAAGATGATATATTTTGAGCTTAAGCTGGATGGTTCTCAGAAATTAAGATACAATCTTTTGTGATACTATGAATTATTATGTATATCTTTGAAATAAATAAGATTACAAATTTAACTACAGATTGAGATATAATGATTTGAAGTATGATAAGTTATGCTAGACGGACAGGAATACTAGTAGCTTGTGATCCCGAGCATAAGATACTAACGGACCTCTGCTCGACTGTCATACCCTTGCTCAGTTTAGGAGAAGGATATATTAGCTAATAAGCATAAGTTAAGCTAGTATATTTAAATTATTGATAATTCTTATGATAAGTAAAATATGTGAATTTTTATATTCTCTATTTATACTGAATATTGTTTATCAACCGATGGAAGTTGGGATGGTGCTCTTATGTGGATGATGGTTGGTATGACTTATATTAATAGATAGAGAACTAGATGATAACTATTAAGAATTGTAATATATTGAGAGTTTCAGATTTTGTAAGGTTAAGATTTATTGTTCCAAGCAAAAAAAGATAAGATGAACTCAGATGTTTAAGACATGGCATTGGCAAGTATAATATGAATATTTGAAGATAAGAATGATTTCCACAAATATGCAGCATTTAGCAAAATAAATGGATCAGAGTAGCACAGTGGAAGCGTGATGGAATTATGACTTGCTGAGTATGTAAAAAAAAAAATCTTTGATATATGATGATTAATTTAGAAGAAGAGAATTGATTTGTATATATTTATAATCCAATTGAAATTCATCTTTATATGTATGGCATGATAGTTATTTTGTATTGATAATTAAATTTCTATGGTGGCACTATAGGAAATGAGACAATTAGCTACGCAAACAAAGTATAATTAAATCTAAAAAAAGTTTCACAAAAATAACTACCGACGTAAAAGTATCGACAAATAAGCATCGGTAATAAGGGGTCGTTGATTCCATTTGTCGATGCTTATTTTTAACGTCGGTAAATATTTGATTTTATTGATGCTTAGCTAAAGCGTAGTCAGTTACATTTACCTATGTAAAAAGAAAGTATCGGCAATAGTCAATTTAGCTACGCTTGAAAAATATCAGCAAATATATATTTAGCAACATAAAAATTCTATCGAAAAAAATTTTAGTTTACCTACACTTATCAAGCATCGTCAAATATATTTTTGTGATGCTAATTTTATGTCATCAAATATGATTAGCGATGCCACTTTAGTATCGGCAAATATTAAGTAGCGTCGTAAAAGGATATGCCAGAATCAGGGAGCTAATATCGTCATTTAGCGATGCTAAGTTTACTTATGCTTATTTTTCATAGCTAATTTATATTTAGCGATGCAAACTAAGCGTAGGAAAATAGCGATGCTAATTAATGTCGGTAATTATAGTCAGCATCACTAATGGTGGCACATCCGGTATCCCGACACGCTCTTTGGCGATGCAAATGGCATTGCTATAAAATATTTGCTGATGATTATTAGCATCGCCAAAGACCTTTATCTATGTTATTTTTCATCACCATTTAGTGACACTAATTAGCATCGGTAAATATTTCATAGTGTCGCTAATGGTGGCATGTCAGGCATCCCAACATGCCTTTTGGTGATGCTACATTTTATTTACCGACACTAATTAATGTCGCTAAAAGATTTTACTCGACCTATTATAGACATTATCGTGAGTGTCACGAGTAGATATCAGTCAAATCTAAGTAAAGAGCAGTGGATAGTTGTGAAGAACATCCTTAAGTACTTGAGAAAGACTAAAAATTTGTTCTTGATCTTTGAAGAAGATCTGAGCTGAAAATAGAGGGATACATCAATTCAAACTTTATGTCTGATATCGATGATAGAAAGTCTATATCGGAGTGTGTATTCTTATGTAATGGAGATTAGGTTAGTTGGAAAAGTTTCAAACAACTAGTGATTTCACATTATATACGAATACCTTGAGAAGAAGTTCATCGAGATGTAGAGAGTAGATTCCACAGAGAATGTGGCAGACCCACTGACGAAGCCTCTCGGCCAGCAGAAGATTAAAATTCATCTTGAGAAGATGGGATTAGGTTTATGGTCAATTAGCCTTAGTGCAAGTAAGAGTTTGTTAGATGTGTGTCCTAGAAGCCAATTATTGGTTGACGCATATTATAATTTCAGGATATAAATTTGTACTTATAAATTTATTCATTAATAAAGAGAAACTTTTATTCTAATCATATTTTATGTATCCATGATTCATCCAAGGGATTGATAGATGATAATATATATTCTTAAAGTATTAAGAATTTGAGACATATATTATTGATGATTTATTTCTAAAAGCTTCTGATCGAGGGATCATCATAGAGGATGGTGATCGATCTAATTAGATCGATGAATGGATCGCTTTTCTTCTGACAGATGTATCTCGAGCCTGTAGTATGGAGATAGTGGGATGAGAGTACAGATGGTTGTTAGAAAATAATTTGCACTGAACATAATCAACACAAAAAACTACTTGAATATCTACTCACTCGTCAGTGGTTTGCTCGATGCTGTAGTGGTGTGAGTGATCCTTTGACTTGTGATGCTTCAACTATTCACAGTGAGGCTACTATAGTTTGACTGCACATAAACTTGATCTCCTAGCCATTTGGATCCTTATGGTGTATGTTGGTTACAGTGGATCCAGATTTTCTATTAGAAGTAGGATGCACCTAGATGGAATCTACCGATCTTAGTAGAAAAAGAGAAGTCCTATGCGATTCGCGAGACTAAATTCAGAAAGTCTTCGATCGAAGCAAGTGTGAACATTGAAAAAAGTTTTATAAAATTATAAATGAATTCAAGTCGAGCTAATCTTGCATATGACTAATGTTGGGATTTGATGAGATTTTCATACCTCCATTGAGTCAAGACTCATGATAAAAGAACTGAATCACATGATAACTATATTTAGAGGTTCAATACTTTCATTCTGCTGGATTATCACTACATACTGATAGGTGTCACTGGTAGATTATGAGACTCATTGGGTATCATCTTGATGATCGATGATCTATGATGGATAAAGTTAGAATCGTTCCAACCCATTGAAAGGAGTTTCAATGATACTGTGATAGGGATCATGATATATCTCACTATGAAACAAATAGAACCTATGAGATCATACATAATAGAGATTTTTGACTGATCAGATAGTTGAGTTACGATTATGAATCGTAATTGGATCTAATTATCAATGTGATTGATGATTAATCCAATGCAAAAGTTTCAATAAAGAAATTTACTAAAGAATTAGTGAGTTGTAAGAGGATTAATTAGCAATTGAATTCTTATTTAGCTCAATCTGATTGAGCAATGGATTTAGGATCAAGTTTAATTGAATTAGATTCAATTTGACTTGGTTTGGTTTGATTAGATCATCTAATTAAGTTATAAGATAATCTAATTGCAAGGGAGACCAATTGCTGATTCGATTGGAACTTAGGTGTAACTAATTTCTAATTGGATTAGGATCCAATTAGTTAGGATTGGGTTCCTAGTTGGACTAAGATTTTTCTCTCCTTAGGTGCAATCAAATCCTAATTGGTTAAGGTTTAATTGAGCACCTTGAGAATCCCATTGGACTGGGACTCTCTTTCTTTCTAGCACCCACCTATAAGAATAAGCCACGCTCCATATCTACACCAATCTTCATGCAAATTTTGTTTTTGCATGGAGAATGCTCACGCCAACATTTCTCAATGCCTTCCTCTTTCCTTAAGTGGATAAGGATGAGTTCAAACTGAATTTGAATCCTTATTTGATAAGTATCGATCCTTGCCTACTTATCTTGGATGCCTAATAAAAGGAGAAAAAGAAGGGAATGTGCAACATGAAAAAGAAATCAGATTTCTAGCATGAAAATAAGAGAGAAAGGGTTGGGGCATAAGGTCTCTTGGCATGGTCCTTTCCTCTTAGGCATGGGGTTCTAGGGAGGGAAAAAGAGAAGGGTTCTCTTCTTCATGTTTCACTTCTTCTTCCTTCAATACTTCTTCTTTTTGAAGGTCTGAGAGATTTGAAAGATCTTCAATCAACTATCAGAAAGTGATCTTTGCAAGAGAGCTAGCACCCTAGAGAGATCAAAGAGCCTCTGATCAAATCAAGATCTCATGTGGATACCTGTAGAGGTCGGATACTTGTGCGGCTCGAGAAATTTAACATCCACGATCATCGATTGTAGTGTAGATTGACCCACACAAAGGTATGAAAATCAGATCTCCTCTTAGTAGATTAGAATTTTAGAATCAGATTTTAGATGCATGATCATATTAGTATCATAAGTCCATTTTAGGTGGTTTGTAGATTAGATCTAATGTATGCTTAGATTAAAATATTTTAATCTATATTTATTTCTACTATATATGATAAAATTTTAAACTAGATGCATGAAATTGGCTAATCCAATAATAATCACATAAAGAGAATATTAGTGGAGAGAGAATTAACAAGGTGAAACATGATCGATCAAGCAACACTGTCTGTTATCCTGATCGGCTGCCTTAGTGGTCACCTCTGAATAGTTCTAATAGCTCCTATAATATGTCCAAGTGTGATCATCATAGTGCATGGCTTGTAGCATGCGACTGATCAGCCCACTCGGCACCGAGTGATAATCCAACTTGCACCCTGATCTTTCTCCTCTTTTGAAGAGCCTAAGACTAAATAACCAATCCCGCCCACCATCCTAGAAGAACTCTCCCAGATCTCCCAATCCATCCATCAGAGCCTTAAGTGAGCTTCTCTTTATCGTCATCCTTGATTGTCCTGGTCAAGAGGAATGTCTCATGTCCCTTAATCTTATCTCAGGGATAGCAAGCGAGATAAGGAGCGTGAACCTTCTTCTCTTCCTTCACTCTCTTCTTCATCATAGGACACATCTGCAAGCAGATCTGCAAGTCACCGATCCAAAAGGAGACCCGATTAGAAGGATGAGCTGCATCAAAGATCTAGAAGGTGGACCACTACCTCGATGTCCTTCATCGGTACCAACTAGATCCGAGGGAAGAGCCCTTGTTTACCACTCGCCCTTTCTTCATGGAGTAGATCATGAAGGAGTCGATCCCTTGCCACTTCAAGGCACTATTGATAGGGATCTATGATGGCACCATCAATCCCTACAACCATCTAGAGAGCTTCAAGACCCTTATGATGCTGCAAGGGGCCTCAAATGCTCTGCTGTGCAAGTCCTTGTCACTCTGTAGGGTGTTGCTCGAGTCTGGTACACCAAGCTCTAGTCGAACTCCATCCATTCTTTTGAGTTCGATCGCCCATTTATTGCTCAATTTCAGAGTAATAGGAAGCCAAAAAGGGCACTGACACCCTCTTCTCTATCAAACAGAAGAATGAAGAATCTCTCGAAAGCTATATGAGTCACTTTAAAGCAACCATATTGGAACTTCATGATCTAGACCATTTAGTCATGATGTCAGCCCTCAAGAAGTGGTTGAAGGCAAATAGCTTCTACTTCTCTCTCTCAAAAAGATTTCTTGAGACTTCTTCGAGCTACTTGCCTTCACTGATAAGTACATTGATGGTGAGGAAGGGATGGTGGAGAAGTGAAAGGAAGAGACAGAGTAGAAGACGACCAGGGAGGATCACCTTGCTCCACACCCAAAGAAGCAAAAGCATGACAAGGAACCTTCTCGTCGATCTCAGCACCTTTGAATACTCCTCAGAGGCAAATTCTAATGGAGATCAAGAACCAGGACATTGTTTGATGGCCTAAAAGATGAGTCAACAGTCCCAATGCAATCAGTCATGATACCAAGGATTATTCTAGCTAAAGAAGGAAATAGAAGCCCTCATCCAGTGAGGTTATTTGCTGGATTTTATCAATAGTCCAAAGGACGTTGAGGTGTCCGATCGTGAACTCAAACTTTTGCTTGAGCCTTCGATCGATAATAGATCCATCACCGAACTTATCCATACCATCGAAGAAGGACCCACAACTAGAGGTGAGAGCTTATCTGTGAGGAAGGCCTATGCCTATGTAGCCTAGGTGGGGCCCCCATAGCGAAGAGGCAGAGATTGGATGAGGTCATTTTTTTTTGGATGCCAATGTTGTAGGTGTCTGATCCCTCATGATGATACTGTAGTTATTTCTATGACCATTGCAAACTATAATATTAAAAAAAATTGATGGATAATAGAAGCTCTATAGACATGATTTTGTGAAATGAATTTGCCTATAGTTTGGCTCTAAAAGGCCAATTCTTCCTTGGTTTTTCAGATGAGATCATCCTTGCTAAGAGTGTTGTAACCCTGCCTATGACCATAGGGCGAGCTCTGAGGCAAGCCACAATCATGATTGACTTCTTGGTGGTGAGGATAACCTCAATCTATAATGTAATTCTGGGGAAGCCTGGCTTGATGATCTCCGAGCCATCATCTCCATCTATCGCTTACTGGTAAGGTTTCCTACCACCCAACGAGTGAGAGAGCTTCGAGGTGGTCAAGCTCTAGCCAGATACTACTACACTGCCTCTCTCCAATGCAAAAGGTCAAGAGAGGCCCTGCCAATCAAAGGCTTCGATGCATGCGACAAATGGAAGCAGCAGCACAGGGAGCTGATCGAGCAGCTTATCTCAGTTCCCTTGCATGAGTCTAACCCAAGCTGGATGGTCCAGATTGGATCATAGTAGGGTGAAGCATCCCGAGCCAGTCTCCTGGGCTTCCTACAGGCTAGCATCGATGTTTTTGCATGGTCGGTCGAGGACATGTCCGACGTCGACCTAGAGGTTATGGTGCTCCATCTATATGTCGATCCACTGTATCGACCTATGTGGCAAAAGAGGAGGAGCTTCATCTCTGAGTGCCAACAAGCCATCAAGCAGGAGGTGGACAAGCTCTTGGCAGCTAGATTCATTAATGAGGTGGACTACCATTAGTGGCTAGCAAATATTGTCCTCATCAAGAAAGAGAATGACAAATGATGGATATGTATAGACTTCATTGAATTAAATAAATCTTGCCTGAAAGATAGTTTTTTTTGTCCAAAATAAATCAACTCATCAATGCCACTATAGGATACAAGATGCTCTACTTCATGGATGCCTTCTTCAGATATAACCAAATCCAGATGGTGCCTGAGGATGAGGAGAAGACATCTTTCATCATAGACCAGGGGCTGTACTGCTACAAAATTATGCGCTTTTGTCTGAAGAATGAAGCAGCCACCTACCAGCATCTCATCAATATAGTCTTCAAAGATCAGATTGATTGCAATATAGAGATCTACGTAGATGACATGCTGGTGAAAAGCTATTGGATCGAGCAATATATGGCAAATTTTGAGAAAACTTTTCAGACCCTAAAAGAAGTATCACATGAAGCTCAATCTGAGCAAATATATCTTTGGGGTGGTCTCAAAAAAGTTTTTAGTTTATGGTTATCCACCATAGGATCGAGGTAAATCCAGAGAAAATCTGAGCCATCTTAGAGATATCACCCCAAGAACTCAAAAGGAAGTGCAGTGGCTCATAAAATGAGTGGCTGCACTAAGCATATTTGTGGCTAGGTTGGCAGAAAAGTACTTGTCATTCTTTGAGGCCCTATAGCAGATCAAGGATTCTTGGCGAATGGTTGAGTGCTAGGCCACCTTTGATAAGCTTCGAGAGTACCTTGACTCAGCTCCACTCTTGACAAGGCCTCAGCTGCCTTCTTCTCCACCTGTGCGGCCTAGGCCTCGGCCTCCTCTGAGGACTATTGGGCCTCCTTTGAAACTCCCACAAAGTGGTCCACATGGTGGACGAGCTATGGAGGAGATTAGGTCAGCCAAAATGAAAAAAGAAAGAGAGAAGAAGAAGAGAAGAAAACTAACCTACAACAAAGACGACCAAACAACCCAAGAACGTCTTGGGGGTTTGAGCTTAGAAGTTGGATCTAGCTGAGGATGACCATGGCTACTAATGGCGATCACTAAAAACTTGTCAAAAATTGTCCAAGGGCCTCACCTCTCTCTTCTAAAATAATGAAACTGTAAAACAATAAAGGTGAAACCTGAGGATGGGAGCGCACCTATTTATAGAAGCTCAGACAACTCCAATCTGACGGTGATTCACCTAGCCACTATTGATGGCTACCAAGTAGTGGCCTAAGGTTGGCCATAGCCGACCTTACATGGATTAGCATCTCTAATGGCCCAAATTGATGGATCAAAGGGATCGAGTGCATGGATCTACGACACATGGTAGGTTGCTACCAATATCTGAGTTCGACTGCCTAAGCACATTGATCAAGCCCACCAGGATGGCCTTTTCTTCGAACTTCTATTCTTTTCAACCAATCTTGGCTTGAGCTCAAATTTGAGAGTCAGGGGCATGTGTTGTGGACCTCCAACTGGGCCTTGGCCGACCTGGTCCTCGGTTATGGCCGAGGTGAGCAGAGATTAGCCATGGTCGATCTGACAGAATTCGAGGAGCATGATTCGAGTCCGATAGGTTAGTGCAATTCAGCAAGGTGGCTATTTTAAGCAAACAATCCTTCTCACAATCACAGAAAAGCTTGATGAGAAAATGCTAACTACTAAGATTCTATCGCACCCCAAATGATAGCTATTAGCAGGCTCAATGTTCCAAATGTATATGACAGTGCACAAAATGGCTAGTCCCCTGACATACATGACTCTAACTTGCCCTCTATAAATAGGGATGAAAAGGGGATCTCAGGTAAGTTCTCGAAAAAGCCTTAAGACACTCCATTACTCTCTCTTCTCCAATTTTAATTAACTTGAGTGTCGGAGGGTCCCCACAAGAAGACCTTCTAGTCAAAGACTTCTTTATAGGTCTAGCTTCAGCATTCGAGAGATATCTCCTTTAGCACCTTGTCCCCAACCAAGGACTCCTTTACCTCACATTTTTCTAGGAAGATCAAGTTCAGCCTCATCAACTTGAGATTTGGTAGCAACATCAGTGATAGGGATTTCAAGTTCTTGGGGAGATTTTAAAATGGGCTCTTCAAGCTTTTTGGTTTCAAGCTATACTTCTCCATCAGTGTTCACCTCAGACTGACGGTCAAATTGGAAGAATAAATACTCTCCTTGAGCAATACTTGTGGTACTTTATGAATGCCCCCCACTCTACATAGCCCAACTCTCTTACAACCTGTAGCCGAGCTCAAGGTCGGCAAGAGCCCTTTTGAGATCATCACAGGCATCAACCCTCCACTCTAAATATAATGGTTGTGGGATATATGGGAAACAGTCCATCTTCATAGTATCAGTGATAGCCTGATCCAATTGAACTAGCCCATTAGAAATCAGCCCACATCCCACCAAAACCCCATCAGTGATAGCCTGGTCAAGAGTGGTTGCATGTTCCCGATGCAACTGAACCACTGTGACCAGCCGAGAACAATCAACGCCAGTAGCACACCTGCACATCTACAATGGT
>KE505618.1:40601-52316 GCA_000441515.1 Elaeis oleifera | reverse complement strand
TCAGGGATAGAAGAGAGAGGGAAGAGAGAGAAACTCTTTCTCTCTCTCTCTTCTTTTCTTTTTCTTTTTTCCTTTTTTTCAGGATAGAAGAGAGAGGGAAGAGAGAGAAAATTATCTACAGCTATGGGAAGAAGGAGAAAAAAGAGCAGCAAGATCGGAGCTTATCTTGGGCTCTGGTGGACTCTCCAACCTCATTTTCGGTTGGGCACAGTGAAAAGTCATGATGGACTCAAAAGAGAAGAGGACTTCTCTAGCGAGGATTCATCGGCTGTTCGTGGTGGGTTTGACAAGGGACTTAGTCCCTTCAAATAGAGGTAGAAGGGGGAGGACTTAGACTCCTTTCCGGCCTCTAATTTCGAATCCGATCGGGATCTCCACCATAAGAAGAGTTGAAGACTCCCAACGAGAGTGTTCTCTCTATTTTCTTTCTTTTTTGTTTCATTTTTTTATGCTTTGAGATTCATGCAAAAGGGTTTTGTTGCTAGGTTGAGGTATTATAGTGATATTGTTCATTAGTAATGATATTACTACATTAGGACATAATTATATTAAACAGTAAAATATACCTTTTGTTATTGATTTACAGTACAAGGCGTTTGTTATGCATTTATTAGTAGTATATCTTAGGCCTAAAAGCATAAGGATCTAATGTTGCACTCAAACTCAAAATATATGGAACTCACCACTTCATAAGATCAAGTAGTGGGTAGTAGGTCTATGACTCGAATGCTGTCATTTTGTGTTGAAGTGCACTAAATCCAAGGCAATGTCATTCTGCTCCTGCTAATCCAGAATAAGAAAAAACAAAAGAAAGAAGGCTCTTTTGCATCTCACCTTAGAGCAAGCGGCCCGATTCTTGGGACCAAGCATGTATTCATGGACGAGACGGAAGGAGTATCCTTGTGGCCACAGGAATGGTGAGTGAGATGTGCACCCCATCACCACACTCTTTTTTCTTGATATCTATGTTGCTGTCAGAGGCTTTCAAAGTGCCATATCCTTCCATCACCCAGCTCACCCGTGTCCCTTTGTTGTGTTTCCAAGTCCAGCAAGTGAAAGTAGTAGTCCATGGTCTCTGTTGGTGTATATTATCCAACCTCATCATCTGAATACGTGATAGTAGATTATTATTTGAGTTAATAGTTCTCTTATCTGCTCAGCAATAACTGTCTTCCAGCTATATTTCAGTTCATCGCCACGAGAGCAACTGCCCCATAATCTCTACTCAGCTGATCATTCTGCTATAACAACCTAACGGCCTAATAGATCTCTAACAGCCTAACAAACTTTTTTAAGGCCTAAGCAAGCTCCCTCTATATAAAGGAAGATAGGATACTCTCCAGGAGGTAAGTCAGAACTCATAGAGATAAAACTCTGCTAAATTTCTCACTGAAAGGGATCAGAAATCTCTCCACTTCTTTCCACCTTTAAACTTTTATTTTTTGCTTTCTACTTCTCCATTTTCACTACCTATTCTCAAGGCCCCGGTTGACTTAAGCATCGGAGGGTCCTAAACTAGAGGGTACTCCCACGGTTTCAGGACTTCTTTTGTAGGTTCATTCGTGGTTTACACTGGCTGACCCTCAGTAGATCTCTAGCTCAGCTCAATACCGACCTTGACCACTTTCCTCTGAAGACTTGCAGCCATATATTGGCACTAGAAGGAGGGTATTTTAAATTTTTAATGAAAATGATGAACAAAAAAGCACTAAATCACCCTTTACCTGCCTTATCTTCTCCTAGAGGTGCTCAAGAAGTCATCCAATCGTCAGTTACTATTGATCCACAGCAGTTTAATCTCCTAATCTAGTAGGTTCAGGCCCTTACTATAGTAGTACAATAGCTCCAGCATACCACTGAGTAAGAACAAGAAGCAACCCTCCAAGTAGTTCAATCATATCATTCCTAGCAATCGGCTCCTCAAGATTCTCCTTATAATCATGCTCTAGATCTCATGGATTAGTCTTGGAGGGCAGAATCATCTATTCCAAGCAAGAAGATGAGTGTAGAAGAAGGTCTTGGGTAAAAGATCCAAGATCTTGAAAGAAATCAATGGAAATTCATATTGAAAACTCACAGGGTGGAAGGGATTTCAGCTTACGATCTCCCTTTTCTCAGTAGATTCTTGATGAACCGGCTCCTCTTCGATTCAAGATGCCTGCTGTGGAGTCATTCGATGGCTTCACTGATCCTTTGACCACTTGAAAGGTTTTAGAGCCAATATGAGACTGCAAGGGATGTCTGATGCCCTACTCTATATCACCTTCTCAATCACTCTTAAAAAGTCTGTAAGAATCTAGTTCTCTGGCCTTCAGCCAGGATCTATTTCTTTCTGAACAATTAGTCAAACTATTCATCACTTATTTTGGTAATAATAGAGTTCATCTGAAAAATACTAACGGTCTTTTTACTATAAAGCAGTAAGAAGGTGAATCTCTGTGAGACTATGCAGCACGCTTCAACGCCGCCACACTGGAAGTCAAAAATTTCAATGATTCTGTTGCAATGACAGCTCTAAAGCAGAAACACAAGAGCAACCATCTGATCTTCTCTCTTAATAAAAACTACCTAGATAACTATGAGCAAATGCTCATCTGGGTATGGAAGTATGCTCGGCTGAAGAAGAAGAAAGCATACTCAGTCAAGCAAAGAAAGAAGAAAGTGGAAAAAAGCGGCCTCGGAAAGAAGACCACAAAAATCAACAAAATAATTCTTATCGATCTCGAAAAAATTTGAGGTCTGAAAGTCGACCACAGTGATGTGATTCCTACACTTCCTTGTCTGACCCTCGAGCTTAAATACTGATGGAGATCGAAGATCAAGGGAATCTTCACCAACCTAACCCTATGAGAGCCCACCAGCAAAAAAGATAAAAGAAAGTATTATCGTTACCACCGAGATCATGGCCATGACACTGAGAAGTGCCGACAACTAAAAGATAAAACTAAGGTACTAATATGTCGAGGTCAACTCAGCAAGTATGTCCAAGATCGAGTCAATCAATCTACCGACCAATAGCAAAAGCTAGTAGTGATAGTGATCTCAATAGGCCCACTGCTGGAGTTATCAATATGATCTCAGGTCTTGGTGAAACTGAGAAGGCAGTCAAAATAATTGGGAGCTCTCCAAAATATCAACGCATAGATAATACTATTTCTTTTTCTAATGATGATGTTAAAGGAGTTCAAACTCCTCATAATGATGCTGTTGTCGTTTCTATGATAATAGCAAAATATGATGTAAAAGAATATTAGCTGATAATGAAAGCTCCACTAACGTATTATTTTATAATATATTTTAAAAATAAATTTGGCAGGTCAGCATTCCCTTAATTGGTTTCTATAGAAATTCAGTAGCTGTGGAAGGAAAAATCACTCTGCTAGTCACTACAGGCATAAAACCTTATCAGTCAACTATAAAACTTATTTTTTTATTGTTAAACTATCATCAACTTATAATACAATTCTTGGACAATCTGGATTCAATGTTGTTAAAGCTATGGTCTCTACTTATCACCAGTTAGTCTGGTTTCCAACTAAGTATGGAGTCAGAGAAATGCAAGGAGATCGGATGCTTGATAAATAGTATTTTTTGATAACTACAAAGATGAAGAGATCTGTGAAAGTTTTATCAATTGAAACATCCGATCAGAAAATAAAGCTAATGTCAAAAAAATTTGAGGAGAACCAACCGAGAAGCTTGTTACTGTTTCTTTGGGTGATGATCTAAAAAAATAGTTCAGATCGAATCTTTACTGGAACCTGACTTAAGAAGAAATTGATATCTTTTCTTCAAGCAAATGTTAATATCTTCACTTGGTCAACCTTCGACATGTCAGGATCTCAGCTGATGTTATTGTATATAAACTTAATGTTGATCCAAAATATAAGCCAGTGTAGCAAAAGAAAGAAGCTTTACTTCAGAAAGACAAAAAGCAATAAATAGGGAAGTCGATAAATTATTGAAAGTCAAATTTATCAGAGAAGCACAGTATCCGAAGTGGATCGCAAATGTTATCATGGTTAAAAAAGTCAATATGAAATGGAGGATCTGTATTGACTACACCAACCTCAACAAAGCTTACCCAAAAATAGTTTTTCTCTTCTAAAGATTGATCAGCTTGTTGATGCAACTTCAAGACACAAAGTACTGAGTTTCATAGATGCTTTTTCTAACTATGATCAAATTAGAATGGCACCTGAAGATAAAGAAATATAGCCTTTGTCACTGAAAGAGATTTGTATTATTATAAATGATGCCTTTTGATTTTAAAATAAAGATGCCACATACTGACACTTGATGAACAAGATCTTTAAGCAACAAATTAATCGCAATATGGAGATCTATATTGATGATATGTTGGTAAAAAGTATTGAATCAGATCGATACATTACCGATCTAAAGGAAGCTTTTGGTGAACTTTGTAAATATCAAATGAAGCTCAATCCCAACAAATATGCCTTCGAGGTGACATTAGAAAATTTTATATTTCTTATGACTCAAACAGGAATCGAAGCTAATCCTAAAAAAATCCGAGCTCTACTCGAAATGAAGCGCCCAAGTTCCATCAAAGAAGTTCAACAGCTCACTGGACGAGTAACTTCTTTCAGCCAATTTATTTTTAGATCGACTGAAAAATATCTTTCTTTCTTTAAAATTTTCAAGCATATCAAAGATTTCAATTGGTCAGAGGAATACTGAGCTACCTTCGATGACCTCAAGAAGTATCTTGGATCCACTCCACTGTTATCAAAGTTGACGGAAGATGAGGAGTTATTCATATATTTATCTATTTTAGCTAACGCTGTTAATTCGATTTTGGTTCGAAGTGATGCAGGAATACAAATATCGATTTATTACATAAGCAAACTACTTAGAGATGCTAAAATTGGATATTCTAACATTGAGAAAATGATCTATGCTCTTATCCCATTGGCAAGATGACTCCAACCTTATTTTCAGGCTCATTCTATCATAGTTTTGACCGACCAACCTCTAAAGTCAGTTTTATAGCGATTTGATACTTCAGGTCAGATTGCTAAATAGACTATTGAATTGAGTGAATTTGACATTCATTATTGATCTCGATCTTCATTAAAAGCTTAAGTGCTAGCTGATTTTATTGTTGAATGCTCTATTTCTGATGAAGAACTAATTTTACAGATCTTGAAAAATGTTAATATAAACTCTTATTGGGTATTTTATGTTGATGGAGCTTCTAATTTGAAAGGAAGCAGAGCTGATTTGATTCTATCAAGCTCAGAAGGTATTGTCACTGAACGTGCTCTGAGATTCAATTTTGATACTTTAAATAATAAAGTAGAATGTGAAGCATTGATCACAGGACTTAGGATAGCTAAAGAGCTTAATGTTAAAAAGCTCAAAGTCTTCACTGATTCTCAGCTTATCGTTGGCCAGATACGAGATTAATTTGATCCTAAAGATTCCATTATGTCTCAATATTTATGTAATGTGAAAGAATTATCATAAAACTTTGAGGACCTAGAAGTCATACAGATACCCAGGTCAGAAAATATCCGAACTAATGCTCTGTCTCATTTGGCCACATCACATTTCTTCGAGCTTAATTCAAATATTTTATTGATGTTCTTCAAAAGTCCAGTATTGAGGCTTTACCTACTGCTCAAATTGAACATGAGCCAGGCTGGATTGATCTATTGATGAAATATATTATCGAAGAATTTTGCTGGTTGATCCATTTGAGGTAAGAAAATTAAAGATAGGCCCATGGTATGTCATTCTAGACAATCAACTATACAAGAGTCATATTCCTCTCCAATGCTTCGATGTCTGAGACCGTCAGAAGTTGATTATGCTGTTCCAGAAATTCATAAAGGAATCTATGGCAATCACTTGGGAAGCAAATCTTTAGCTTATAAAATAATTAGATAAGATTACTATTGGCCTAACATCTAAAAAGATTCTACTGATCTTGTCAATAAATATGATCAATGTCAAAGGTATGCCAATATTCAACATCAGCCTGTGTCCGAGCTCATTTCTATCATAGCACCATAGCTTTTTGCTATGTGGAGAATAGATATTCTAAGATCTTTTCAATGGCCACAAGACAGAAAATTTTGATGATAGCCATTGATTATTTCACCAAATGGATGGAGGCTGAGCTCCTAGCATAAATCACTGAGAAAAGATGAGGGATTTTGTGTGAAAATTGATTATCTATCATTTCAGTTTGCCTCGAGTCATAATCACTGATAGTAGATGGTAGTTTGATAATCAACAGTTCAAAAATTCTATTCTGAGTGCCATATTGATCACAGATTCACTTCGGTTGGACATCCACAATCAAATAGAGAAGCCAAAGTCACTGATAGAACTATCATTCAGGGTTTAAAGACAAGAATCACTGAAGCCAAAAGACTCTGGGCAGAAGAGCTTTATAGTATTCTTTAGGCATACAGAACTATACCTTGGATACCAATTGGAGAAATATCTTTCAAACTCACCTTTGGAATAAAGACAATGATATCTGTTGAGATCGGTCTACCTACGATCAGAATAAAAAAGTTTATGCTAAAAGCAATTCAGATTGATTAAGGAATGACCTTGATTTACTTGATGAAACCTAAGAAAAACCCAGATCCGCATGGCAGCTTATAAATAAAGAGTGGCCAAATATTACAATTCTCGGGTAAAGCCCAAAATTTTTCATAAGGGTGATCTAATTCTCCAATAAGCTGAAGTCTTGAAGCCAATGGAACAAGGAAAAGTCACCCTACATTAGGAAGGTCCTTATCGGATTATCAAAGTGATTTGTCCAGGAGCCTATCGAATTGAAAATCTGGACAACACAATTATCCTAAGAATATAGAATGTTGAAAATCTTAGAATGTACTATCAATGATATTTTTTAATAAAGCATTCAATTTTGTCCCAATAAAGATGAAGTTTTGATCAAAAGTTCCATTGGAAAATTTTCTTTTCTAAACCATATCGATGAAAACTGATCAAATGAGGATGATTATAAGAAGAAAGGTATCCAAACGAGGTCGGAAAAGCCATGCTAAGGCCATAAAAATCCTGACCAAACCAAGAAAAATTGATGTAAGATACCTAATCTTCGGATTGGACCTCATCCGATCTCTAAATTGGACCTCACCAAAAGATATGAGACATCCAATCTCTGGATTGGACCTCACTAAAAATATGAAACATCCGATCTTTGGATTGGATCTCACCGAATATTGTGGAACATCCGATCTTTGGATTGGACTTCATCAGGTAATTTAGGGCATCCGATCTCTGGATTGGACCTCACCAAGCAACTCAAGATACTCAATCTTCAGATTGGATCTCATCAAATAATATGAAAGGATAGACCGAATCCAATGAGAAAAGCACCCAAATCTATAAATGGATCTCTTTAATGATGATTGTGAGAAGGCAACATGGATCACAAATCTCTGGATAATAAAATCCGATCTGCCACCTCAACTTCAGTTAAAGGTATTTTGAAACCTTTACATTGGATTATTAAAGATTGATTTATATCTAATTACATGATCTAATTCAATTCAGTTCAATAATAAAGATTACTTCTTAAAGTTAGTCACATCAACTTATTTATTTCTCTGATCTAAGAGTAGTCATTTGACCTATTTTACTAACCGATTTTGAATTACATACACTTATTGTCATTTGACTGACATCAAAAAATGAATAACTTACGCATATCTTTCAAAAATAAAATTCAAATCAGATTATCTAAGATCAGCTAAAAGAAGCAAATACAGGCATTTCAAAAAAAGTTCCATTTCATTAATATGAAAAGAATAATTACAAAAGCCCACATCAGGTTGATTCAAAAGTTTAAAAGAAAAAGAAAGAAAAAGTACAAATCAGGCCTTAGCCTGAGAATCTTCTACTGGAGGAGCCGAGATGCATTCTCTCTTGACTTGTTCCTTCGGGGGAGCTTCCACAGCAATGATCTTGACAGGACTAGTTGGGACATCAGTTAGAGGCACCTCAAGGGAAGGAGTTGAAGGAAGTAGGGTGGCAGCAGCATCAGAATCACCTCAGCTACTGCTTCCAAAGCTGCCTCTATTGTGATCTTGCTGAGATCAAGGTCGGAAATTGCTTGATAATCAAGTACCGATAGCTCTTGAAGCTACTGTCGAAGGCTCCCTCTGAAACTTCAGTCATCTCATCTTGAAAATATCTGAGTTTTTGTAGTCCTTGATAATTCAAACATTCACTCCTTATCCTTATCAAGCTGACATCAATATGTGACAAGAGCCTCATCATGCTTTTCAATGGTTGCTTCAACCTCCTTCAGCTTATTCTCCAGCTTGAAGATCCTCCATTATAAGAATATTGAATATTAGTGATTGTATTAGTGATGAAAAAAATTTCATCACTAATAACACCTTTTAGCTACCACAAAATCAATCAAAAATCTTGCCATCACTAATACTATTAGCGACCGTAATTTAATTCTTAGCGATGATAAAAGCCATCGCTAATAGTGTCTAAATTTTTAATTTTTTATAATATTTAAATATAAAATAATTATTAGCGATGGTGAATTGAGGTTATTAGCGATGAAATTTATCATCGCTAATAATTTTTTAAAAAATAATAATAATTTGAAAAATAATTTTTTGAAATATTATTAATGATAAAATTAGCGATGGTGATACTTTTTCATTACTAATAATTTAAAAATAATTTAAATTTAATTTGAATCTAATTCAAACACGATTCGAATCTAATTTGAAATCCTATCAAACTTAATTGAATTAGGCTTTGAATCCAAGTTCTACTTAGATTGTAAAATATAATTATCTTTAAATTAAGTCAAGTCTAAATAAATTTAATCTAATTTAAATTAATTAAGAAAAAATAATTTTTAATTGAATTCAATTCAAATCCAATTTGAAATCCTATCCAACATAATTTAATTAGACTTTGAATTCAAATCCTAATTGGATTGTAAAATTCAATTATCCTTAAATTAAGTTAGGTATAACTAAATTTAATCTAATTTAAATCAATTAAAAAAAATAGTTTTTAATTGGATTCAATTCGAATCCAATTCGAATCCGATTCGAATTCAATTCGAAATTCTGTCAAACCTAATTCAATTAGACTTTAAATCTAAGTCCTATTTGGATTATAAAATTTAATTAGTCTCAAATTAAGTAAAACCTACTTAAATTAAATCTAATTTAAATCAATAAAGATTGGATCTATTATTTAATTTGAATCCAATTCGAATCTGATTTGAATCAAAATTCTGTCAAATCTAATTCAATTAGGCTTTGAATCCAAGTTCTACTTGTATTATAAAATTTAATTAATCTTAAATTAAGTTAAACCTAATTAAATTAAATCTGATTTAAGTCAGTTAAAACTTGATTCATGATTCAATTCGAATCCGATTCGAATCTAATTGAAAATCTTATCAAACCTAATCAATTAGGCTTTGAATCTAAGTCCTACTTAGATTATAAAATCTAATTGATCTCAAATTAAGTCAAACTTAATTAAATTAAATCTAATTTAAATCAATTAGGACTTGATCTATGATTTAATTCGAATCCAATTCAAACTTGATTCAAATCCAATTCGAATTTGATTCAAATCCAATTCGAAATCTTATCAAACCTAATTCAATTAGATTTTGAATCTTAGTCCTACTTAGATTATAAAATCTAATTAGCCTCAAATTAAGTCAAGCTTAATTAAGTTAAATCTGATTTAATTAATTAATACTTGATCTATGATTTAATTCGAATCCAATTCGAATTCAATTCAAAATTCTGTCAAACCTAATTCAATTAGACTTTCAATCCAAATCTTATTTGAAATATTAAAACTCAATTAGCCTCAAATTAAGTCAAACCTAAATTAAATCTAACTTAAATCAATTAAGACTTGATGCATAAATTAATTAAGTCTAAAAATTTAATAAAATCCAATAATAATTTTTAACCACCAAAAAATGATCAAGGAGAAAAAAAAATTATATTAAAATTTAATATTAAAAAAATTAATAGTATTAGTAACGATATTAGCAACAGAATAATTTGCCATCTCTAATAATTTTGAAAAATATTATTATAAAAATTAAAAAAATTAATATTAAATTTAATAGTTAAAAAATTAATAGAATTAGCGATGGTAGATGGGTATTAATGATGGAAACTACCGTCGCTAATATCCTAACACATAAAATGGAGTTTTATCGTTCGTATTACCAATGGCCGCATTGCCATCGGTAATAGTCTGACAAAAAATATCTCTAGCCCATCGGAGGGAAAAAATTATGCACTCGTTCTCCTCCTTCCCATGAATCCCCTCTTGTTCTCCTCCTTCCCAACTTTTCTCCACCTCGTCGATGCCTCCTCCTGACCAACAGTGACCCCCTCCCAGCACATCCTTTCCGATGTTCCTTGCTTCCCGCACGTCCTCCTTCCCGACGTCCCAACCCATCGATGCCTCCTATGTCGCGGCCCCGAGCCCGCCGCCTTGCCCGCAACCGCCTCGACCCGCCGATGCCTCCTACGCTGCAGCCCCGAGCCAGCCGCCTCAGCCCCACCTCACCCACGACCACCCGACCCAGCCAGTGCCTCCTTCACCGCAACCTTGAGCCCACCGCCTCAGCCCCTCCTCGCCCGCAGCCGCCCGACCCACCAATCAGACCCTACTTTTATCTTGATATGTTGGTATTTTAATTACATATTAATACACACTTGTTTCTATCTTATAGGAGTACTACCGATTCAAGACTCTCCAGGAAGAGGAGGCTGGCAGTCAGACCTTCGAGGAGGTGGTCAAACGGAGGCTTCGAGATGGCCTCTACAGCCTCAGGCAGTTCGTCATCCTGCACTCCAGTTCCCAATCACCATCAGATTGGAGATGGATCACTAGATATGGGTGGACATATGGCAGGCCCTCTGCGACCAGTGGAACACTGAAGAGTACTCCAGTAGGTAGTAGAGGATCTGACAGAATCGGACCATCCATCAGGATCCGATCAGACATATGGGTGGCTCGATTGGCACACATATTGTGGCCGATAGACTAGTAAGAATCTATATCAAAACTCTTCACTAGAACTGTAAAAACTCTTATATGCATATTTTAATTAATTTAATTTTATTATTTACTTATTATAGACACGATAACTAAATCGTCCACCAAACCAGCTGTAGTTATGGCGGGCCACACACCGATCTAGGAGGACTGATAACTATTTAGATTCTATGTCTCAATAGATTGTGGTAAGAACTTCAAACTTTATTTACTAATTAAGTTGTTATAGGATCTGATTTTTATATTAGAACTAATGTATCTTTGAACTATACAAATGCGTTACACGGCGTACATTGCTGAGAGGTACGATGATGACCCATCTTCTCAGTCTCTCCTTGACCTTGAGGGATGGCTCAGCACCATCGGGGGGGTAAGTAGGAGTTGGATTAAGGATAACAAAATTAATCTGACCCGATGGATATACACCCTACCTGAACCCGATCAAACCCGAAAATAGGGTTTGATCGGGTTTGGGTTCGGATTTGGGTAAAACCCGAAACTATAGTACGGATATGGGTAGGGTATGGGTAGTGCTATTTCTATCCGAACCCGAACCCGACCCGAACCTATGGGTATGGGTAATACCTAAACCCATACCCAAATCCATATCCGAATATATATATATATATATATATA
>KE505618.1:0-14782 GCA_000441515.1 Elaeis oleifera | reverse complement strand
TTCCTAATGTAAGTTGGATAACTTAAGTTAATAGGAATCCTAATGCAAGTAAGACTTGTATTATATGATTGAATAGGATTCAATCTTTATGCCTATAAAGGGACCTCTTTTAAGATCCCAAAACAATCAAAGCCAGCCCCTCTCCATGCCCAAAGAAGCTCCCACGCCCTCTCTTCCTCCCTCTTTCTCTTCTCCTTAGGCGTCCCCACGCCATACAACTTGGGATGCATGTCCCAAGTTGTCTCATGCCCAAGGTGTTGGCATCCCACCTTTTGGCTGGTTGCTGGTGTTTTGTAGTAGAAAAAAGCAAGGAGAAAGAGCCTAAAGAAGAGGAGAAGAAGAAGATCAAGGAGAAAGATCAAACATTGATCGCGATTCAGGCTTCGTTCAGGTTCAGTACGCTGAATTTTGGAGAATCAAAATTCAGATCTTAGAGGGCTGTTCCAAGCTGATCCCGAGTGGATACTCATAGAGGTCGGACACTTATGCAGCTAACAGAAAGCCTCATCTCTTCAAGATCTAGAGTTGAAGAAAGAGATTACAAAAAAGATATGTGATTTGATCATAATTAAATTTCAGCACATATCAATTTCAGCATATGAAATAGATCCTTATAGTTTTATATTTTATGCATATAAAATTCAGATTAAAATTATTTTAATCTTATTCTCTGCTGCAGTGTTTAGAAAATTAAGTTTTGAAACACATATGCATGCTTCAAACCCCAAATTCCTATAGCAACTAGCCATCGTAATAGTCTGAATTCTTGTAGTGCTCTCTATATTTTCTATAGCTAATCATCTTTCTCGATCAGCTGATTGTTTTTTTAATCAGCTGATATTGGCTCTCCAGCAGCTGTTTATTTTTATCTTTTATTGTATCCATCTTCTCTTGGAGCTATTTCTTCAGCCCCTTTGCCGTTTCCTTCTCTTTGGCAGCCTTCTTCTCTACTATCTTCTTGACCTCCTCAGCCGCCTTCTTGACCTCTTTCTAGGCCTTAAGCCCCTCCTCTAAAGACTTTTTATTCTCATAAAACTACGTTATGTGCTCGTGCAGCAGTCTAAAGTACATGACGGACTGCAAAAACAACAGAAAAGAAGATGGTTAAATTAGCAAAAGCTGATGTAAAAAAATGGAGGAATAGAAAAGAAGAATATGATTAGATCGGTAGAAAACTGATGTAAAAAAAAATGGCAAAGAAGAAAAGAAAAGAAAGAAAAGGAAGAAACATACATCCATGATGCTGTTGAACCCATAGTTCACTAGCTGATCCAGAGAGAGATCTCTGCTTTGGGAGTTGAGATCTCTCTAAGGCATCATCTTGGTGAAGAGGTCTCGGCCCAATCTTGGCATCTCCAGAAGTAACGCCTTTGCTAGGTCAATCCTCTCCGACGAAGTGGATGATGGATCCTCTGAGGCCTGGGACCTCGGGCGCTGATCGACAGGTTGAACTGCCTTAGTCGATGTTGGAGGCACTGGGGAGGACCCTTTCTGTTGCGCTGACTCTCGAAGAGGTGGTGGTCGAGCCAGCTCAGTAGATTAAAGAGCTAGTCTTGAGATGATAGCAGAGATTAGCATGGCATCGCTGTTGATGATTATGGCCCCAGATAATGATTGGAGAGTAGCTGACCTCGGAGGAGCAACCTCCTTGGCCTTTTGGGTGTAGGGGCAGGAGCAGGCTGATCGGCTTGAGCTTATTTTTTTTTCTTGGCCTCTGCCATCCTCTACAGATTATTTCATTGTTTCTATTACATAAAAGCAAAAGTTATCAGTGGTTGAAGATATTAATGAAAAAGGATAAAGCTATTGTAAAATTTGACATCAAACTTACCTTGAGAAGACATCTGACTGTTGCTAGCTTCAAGCAGAAACTAATCGATCACCAATAAGCTCATCTTGGGTACTTTCATATCCAGAAGCTCTGCAAAAGTCTCCTCATCTCTAAGTAGAACTTCATTGTGTGAGTTCCATTTGGTTTTGAGATTACGCCATTTATAGTTGAAACCTCATGGAACATCGGAAGAAACAAAAAAGAAGTGATTTTTCCAATTGTGTATGGAAGAAGAAGGGCAGGACCGAATTTATACTTTGGTTGAGGTGAAAAATACCACCAGTCTTTTTCATATGAGTGTTTCTTCAGGACAAAGAGTGCCCTAAAGAGAGAAATCCTAAGTTATATGGTGAAAATTTACAGCAAATGATAAAATTATGATTGCCCTAATGACATGGGGGGTGACTTGAGTTGGATGAATCCTATAGAAGTCAAAAATATTACTGAAGAAGAGATGTAAAGAAAACTGAAGATCAAATCGAAGTGCCTCATCATAAAATGTGACACAATCATCTGAAAGTTCAGTTACCCTACCATCCCGATCTGATTTTATCAGTTAGAATTCTTCAGAAATCGAGTATTTCTTTCTAAATTTTTGAAGATTGAGATCGATCAGAACGAACTGCTCGATAGTCGATCCGAGATAATCCATGAGTCCCCTTATAGGAGACTCAGGATCATCTTGACCTGAGGTGTTGACCTTAGTTACTATCCAAGGTGGACATTCTACCTCAAAATCGAGTAGCAGCTGGGTCAATCAAGGTACCTGACTGCTCTGACACGTCTCGTTACTGCTATTGGAAGATATTTTGACAGAAAAAGATTCGAAAAAGAACAAGAGCAGAGAAGGAAACTATCTAAAAGAAGAAACGAAAGGCTTCTAAAACCCTAAAAATCTAGATCCTATAGAATGGGAGCAGAAGTGAATACCTAGTAAAAGGAAAGGGCTTGAGGAAGCTTTTGAAGGGCTTTCTACTTCTCCCTCTCTTCTCTAGCTTCCGACTTTAAGTCTCCGGCACCGGCAGGGCTTTGAGAATATTTTAGCAGAGTTTCGACAGAGGAGAAATAGTAAAATGATTTTCAACCACAAGATAGGCCTTTTTATAAAACTATTTAACAGCCTGAATTGATTTGGCACATGATCAGATCGATGACACCTGTCAACCATCCAGCGATTCTATAGAAAGCCATTTCGATGCACCTCTTCTTGATTCAGCCACGTAAGCAAGATCCATGTGATGGCTAGGTTCACCATTCGCATTTTGACACTTAACACCCATGCCTCAGAGGACAGCCGCTCAGACAATTATGGAATCTCAATTTTTAAGGTACCATCAATACTCCGTACGGCGAGTTATTTTTGAAAGACGGTGTGTCGCTTCGGATAATTTAAAATTAATATTTTCGATCATCAGCAGAACAGAGCATTTATTATGACAATACAAGTCAGATGAGGTCTCTAAAAAGACTTTCCACATCGATGTGAAATATTTCACTTCTATCTGAAAAGTGGAGGGCATATGTTGGTGTATATTATTTGACATCATCATCATCTGGACACGTGGCAGTAGATTATTATCTGAGTTAATAGTTCTCTCATGGTTACATCAGTTTGTGAACGATCTATCTCTTTAGTACTATCTGTTGGTTGGCTTAATCCAGAACTGCTGGTAGGCAGAATGCTCATCTCGATTTTTATCCGATCTGCATCACCTTACATCGGTACTCGACCGACATGATTATTAATACTAAAAACATAATGTCTAGTTCAGATAGTTATCGATATTAGCTATTCTACATCGATCTATTACCGACTTGCCACCAGAGATACAGATGGTTATCCGACAGCTGTCATCCAGTTCAGCAATAACTGTCTTCTAGCTATATTCCAGTTCATCACCATATGGACAACTATCCCACGATCTCTACACAATTAATCATTCTGTTATAACAACCTAACGGCTTAATAGATCCCTAACGGCCTAACAATTTTTTTTAAGACCTATGCAATCTCCCTCTATATAAAGGGAGACACGGTACTTTCTGAGAGGTAAGTCAGAACTCACAAAGATAAAACTCTATTAAATTTTTCATTGAAAGAAATCAAAGTTCTCTTTATTTCTTTCCACCTTCAAACTCGTACTTCTTGCTTTCTACTTCTCCATTTCAACTACCTATTCTTAAGGCTCCGACTCACTTAAACATCAGAGGGTCCTAAACCCGAGGGCATCCCCACAGTTTCAGGACTTTTTTTGCAGGTTTATTCGTAGTCTACACTGACTTGACCTTCAGCAAATCTCCAGCTCAGCTCAATACCGACCTCACCCACTTCCCTCCGGAGCTTTGCAGCAACAGTCCCTATACTATATCTCCAAAAATCTGTGAGACAATCAAGAAGAACAAGAATTAGTGGTCAAGAATTGATCAAAGAAAGAGAGAATCAATAAGAAGAGGGAGGCAGTAATTGATGATGTGGGAGAATGAAGAGAGGGGTTTGCCTTTGAGTTTCCTGTGAGGTAGAAATTGAAGAGCTCCACATCATTGGGCAAGAAGTACCGGAAGCCAATGGGGTAACCGAAGGATCAATAAGAGGAGATACGGCAAAAAATAAAATAGAAGAAGGAAAATGTAAGATTTTTTGGTTGGATGACTATGGATTTTTTTTCCGATAGAGAATTTTGTTGTACATTTGACGATTTTCAGAGAGCTTAGATGGATATTTAAAATTATCATACCTATTTCGTATGTAATCAGGAGTGTAATGTTAAAATTTTGGAACATTTCTCTTCTACATCTTCTCATATTCCACTCTCTTATCTCCCACAAAGCTTCTTAATATTTTCCCATATTAAGTGAAACCACTTAACAATTTGTTTGACCATGTTAAATCCCACAAAGTCAACGTAACCAAACAAATACTTATGATTTTATTTGATGCCTTGAATAACAAAAGCTTGATACAATTAAGGAAAAGAATAAAACTATTACATCAAGAACTATTTGGCCACTCAATCCAACAGTAACCAGCCATTTCTCCTCTTCCTATTGTTGGTTGCCATGGCTTTCTTTTCATGCTCCATGTTGTGCTTGGCTTTGGCTTGTCACTGTGAGAAAGAGAGAGAAGAATTAGAGAGAGAGAGAGAGATCAAGAAAGAGGCCAAGGAGAAACTTTCTCTCTTGTTCTCTCATAATCCCGAAAGATACTGCGAGACAGTGGTTTGTTTCTTATTTATAGCTCTAGAAATTTTTGGACTCCTTCCAGGGATAGAACAAGGAATCAGAGGTAACGAGGGCAGTGGTTTACACAAGGGAAGGGATGGAGATCTTTCCTATTTGGGTACCATATGGACAACGGTTATTTTTGACTCTTTAGATTTGTTACCTGAAAAGGTAGTGCCACAACTTTAATCTGTAACCAAGGTTTTATATCGTTGTTTAACATATTACCCTTCTAAGTGACCCTAATTTTACGATGATGTTGGAAAAAAATATCGAGCACCACCAAGAAGCTCGAAGACTGAAATTTTCTTTTCAAATTTAAGATAGACTAGTTACATGCATCGTCATTTTAGTTGCTGCACTTTAATTTCTCTCTTAGAGAGAATTACAGTACGGTGAGCCAAAAATGAGTTCATTGCAAGTTTACCATTATGCAAAAATAAATAAATAAATAAATACTGATCACCTTTGATAAGTTTGAAGACTGGAATATTCTTTAAAATTTATTGGAGACCAGTTAGATTTTAGCTGCTGCACTTTAATCTCTCTCTGAGAGAATTGGAGAACAGTGAGCCAAAAAAGAGTACATTGCAGTGAAAAATGTGTTTGAAAAGTGAATTGACAATCCATCATCTAAAAAAGTTCAGGGATATAAGAATGAGGACATGTCATATTGATGTCAATCATTTTTCTTTAAGATATGTTGATATGATTAAATTTTTTTTCTTTGGTACATACGGGATGATCACACCACTCTAATGTAAGAAAAGCTCACGAAGTTAGAATACAAAAGTTCTTGCAAAACTGGTGGGATACTGTCACCCTGTCACTAAGTCCAGTCTCCAGAGTACTCTACAACAACGATGGATCCAATCTGCCGTGCTGTTCGTCTCCCGATAGACATACCGCACCACTACTGCAGCTGAGAGATGAAGTGCAGTCCAGATATCAGAGAGAAGAGAATGGGCTTCAATTGCCTCCTGTTATCATGGATCTATCTAACCACAGTGGCAGAGTCACCCTCGATGAAAATTCTCTCCGTCCATAGCTCCTGTCTGACAAAGATGATGCCCATATAGACAGCATGAATTTCAGCTTCCGAAACTGAAGGCTCGAAAAGATAGGAATCTCCAGCTGCCAACAGCCTGACATCCGAGCTTCGAATAATAAATCCTGTACCACCCTCCCATCTCTGATACTGCCATCAAAGTTCACCCTGACAAACCCCGAAGGATGGGGCTCCCAGTGTTCTACTATTTCTATTGTTAAAACTTCTCATTGGTGGTATGCAAATGTCGAAATTATGATAATCAAATAAAAGCCTTAACATCCCATGCCAATTAATTCATATTTTCTCTGCATAAGAAGTCTCCGTATTAAATTGCTTGGTTGAATATCCAAATAAAATGATCAATGGACATCAAACATAGTTATAAATAACCAACGTTTAACAAATTTAGAAAATAAACAATGCATTACAGAACCACTTCATTTCCCTTCCACCAAATTATATATGGTGAGCAAAATTGTCTAGATGTTGATGGCAAAATGATTTTTCGGTAGAGCAAGACAAGATACAGGTGTGTGGCAGTAAACAAAATCCTGGAACTTACAGTAAAATCATCTAACTGACTATCATCTCCCATCTGAGTATGAGCACCCTCAATAAGCCCCATTTTTAAGTGCATTTCTGTTCAAAAGAACCCACTAGCTTCCTCCACCGGTCCTCCATCTCCACTCTTCTAATATAGGTTAGCACCCACCTCACTCCATTGTGTAGCCATAGATTCAGGTTCAGACACGATCGGAACAATGTTGTTTGGTGCTTCAGATTAATCATAACAAAGTCATATTTATTCTGTCCTCTAAAACAATTTCCATTGACAGACTATGATATTTGTTTATTGAGAAATGTTGGTAGAAGAGATGGTTTTCTTAACACAACCAAAGAGTCATGCACTTAATTCTTCCATGAGTGGAATACCTTTCTTCTTCTGCATTCACAAATGGAATACATGACCAATAGTGATTGAGGAAAAGAAGACAATGCATCACAGATCCACAGGGTTTTATTCATGACACACTGTTTTGGTACAAAAATTACTAGACATAATCAGAAGATCCAGGGTCTCAAATTCAGGAAGGAAAGCTAAGTTGATGCTGCTAGTGGAGGAAGACAGGTTTTTCAGCAGCCACTGTCCTGCTCCTCGGCACCAAGGGACTGGGGCCATGCCATCATAAATGATTGCAAACCCAGATTAAATGATAATCTTGTCCTAATGCAATATCCGTACTAAATAAATCACATGAAGGCACCATGATAAAATGATAATATACCAGAGGAAAGACCTTCAAGGACAATTACGAAACAAACTTTCTCTTTAAATTAAATGGCATGGAAATATTACAGAAGAAATAGTACTGATCAATACAACTATCACAAGATATAACATCATTTTGCAATATTTTAGCTAAGTGCTTTCCATCCATACTCACTTTGAATCAAGGACTCAAGGTACAAAATGATCCCAGAAAGCATCTCATAACACCATGTAATAAGGACACCCATGAGGAACACCCAAAGTAATTCAGAACCCTGCCTAACAAATCACTGCTAAAGGGCTAGGACTACCAGTGGTAGAAGAACAGGGATGTCATCTTGTTATGGTGGTAAGCCTTGTGGTGTATGCTCAAATCCTGTCTTCACTATATTTTACAGTCTTTATGGGATTTTGATGGACTTTGCCTGTCTTTCTTTTCAAAAATCAGGGTTAGGAGATCAGCGCATCCTATTTCGTCACAGCAGACTCGAAGCATTTTTGTACTTGTCATGTTTGCTAAAAAAAGGTGAATCAAAACATCAGATGTTCAGATTGCAGGAAATAATTTGTCTGAACAATTGATTCAGATAAGCAAATGCTGCTAGCTTTTCATGTCTTCTTTGCACAACTGTTTTCAGTTTAGTGTGATCAAACTAACATATAGAAGGGCACTTCAAAGACCTTCCAGATAATTTATTCATCTGATCATAAACCAACATAACTTCCCTGTAACTTCTTCGAGGCAAGATTGCAACATAGTCAAGCATTTGCTAAGAGCTCCAACCAAAAGCTTCCCATCATGTAACAAAACTCATAAGCCATCTTCCAATTTGCCCTCATGGAGAATCCATACAAAATATTATTTTAAGGACTGATCATGTCCTTGTGCCCCCTCTATGTTCTTCTTTACCTTGAACTGTTCCACAAGATGAAAACCAAAATTGCATTTAAATGTCTCAAAAATTTGTATTATACCATCCATTGTCATTCTTTTAACTACAAGCAGATCATGCCATGCCGATCATCTAAAGAAAAATAGCTGCAGCCCGTCAGCCGGTCCCAGGAAGATGTGAAACCATCTAAATCTATTACAACTCTTCATTACCCATTCCACACCAGTGCTGGCCTCTGCAACAAGACATAGCTCAGTTCAAGCACCAATGAAAGGCCTACAACTCCAAGCAAGCTTATCAGATAATTATGCCCTCTTAGATCAATTGATGATGAATGCTCTTTAATAATTCAGCAACTCAATCTTCTCTAGAACTGCATAAACATCATTAATTTGATTTCCATTTTCACATTTCAAGCATGGTTGTTTACTCATTAGCAAGGAGTTCCATGTGTCCTGATCAGGAATGAGATCTGCCTCCACCATTTGCACCAAGAACCAAATGCTTTGTCCAAATCACCTTGCTTGCAAAGACCACAAATCAAAGAACCATAACTATCGGCATTAGGATTGCAACCCCTCTTAACCATCTCGTCAAGTAGCTTCGAGGCACTTCTAAATTTCCTTCCCTGCAAAAGCCATGAATCAATGCATTGAATGCCGAAACCGCGGGGAAAAGATCCTTCTCCACCATCAAATTCATCAAATCAAATGCTTCACGAACATTCCCTTCCTTGCACAAGCCTTCAATTAAGCTTTCATAAATCAGCACGCTTGGAATGTCACCTTCCCAACCATCTGATCATAAACCATCTTGGCCTCCCAACCTTATTCTCCTGGCAGAATCTCAATATCCTCAAGCTTCTGTCAACAGCCCTAGGAAAAGAGCACGCCATCCTGTTAAGAAACACGAAGGCTTCTTCCAGTCTGCCTTCCTTGTAAAGCCCATATAAAACACTATTATAAGGACTAATTCTGTCTCCATGTCCTCCTCTCTCTTCTTCCATCAAGCTCGCAACCTTCAACCCATCTGCGACCCTCCCTCCTGAGCATAATCCTCGAATCAAAGCATCGAAAGTTTCAAATTTGGACTGATGCCATCTATCCTCATCTCTTCAAAGACCTCCATAGCCAAGTCAAGCTTCCCGAATTGCAGAACCCAGAGATCAAGGCATTGTAGGTGTGCACACTGGGAAGAACTCCTTTACTTTCCATCTCCTTCAACACGCGCCGCCCCACCTGCGGCTTTTGCATCCCACAAACCCTTTAATCAGAGTGGTATAAGCCACAGTATCGACCGCACCGCCCTTATTCTCGACTCTTTCCAAAAGCTCCACTGCCTCCATAGCCCGGCTGTGGTTGCAGAGAAGCTCTACTATTTTGGTGACTGAAATGGCATCCGGAATGAAGCCAAGATCGAAACTTTTCTCCAGCATCACCAAGGCCTGAACCACATTGCCCTCCCCGCAGTAGGCTGAGATCAGAATGTTGAAGGTAACGTCGCTCGGGGTATTCATTTCGCCCATCAAGCTCCTCGCCCTCCCCACCTTCCCATTTCGGCACAGGGCATGGATCAAAGTGTTGTAGATCACCGGGTTTGGCGTCAAGCCGCTGCCTTTCATGAGTTTTAAGAGCTTAAACGCCTCGGCGATCCGATTCGTGCGGCAGAGGCCCTTCATCAGGATGCCGAAGGTACGCTCGTCGCCGCGGACGCCAAAGCCGCCATTTTCGGCGGAAGAAGTCGCGGGCGAGGTCGATGTCGTGCTGGACGAGGGCGTCGAGGACGGAGTTGAGGAGGCGGAGGGAGGGGGGTCGGTGGGAGCGGAGGAGGTCGGGGACGCGGAAGGCGGCTCTGGGGTTGCCTGCGCGGGAGAGGGCACGGATGAGGGAGACCAGGGTGGAGTCGTCAGGAGGGGAGGGGAGGGCGGGGAGGAGGCGAAGGGCGGCGGCGGGGCGATCGGAGGAAAGGAAGGAGCGGAGGATGGCGGCCGAGGCGGCGAGGGAGGCGGCGGGGGAGGAGGGGATACGGGCGGCCCATCGGAAGATGCGGAGGGCGGCGGAGGGGGTCTTCTGTCGGAGGATGAGGCCGGCGAGGTCTTCGTTAGGGTGGAGTTGGGGTGTGGTTGGAGTGGGAGAAGAGGAGGAGGAGGAGAAGGGCTTATAGGGGATGGAGGCTGGGAAGAGACAGCGGATATGGGCTGGGAAAAGAGGAGATTTGGGAGGGCTGAGAAAGACGAGCATGAGGAGCGAGAGGGAGGAGAACTCCAAGAGTTGACGCCGGTCTGCGACGCGCCCCTGAGATGAAAGCTAGTACTTGTCACGTGGAAATGCACGTGAGTAGTATTCAAGAAGGATTTCAGCTTATTTCTCCCTCAAATGCTGGTGTATTAAGAGAATTTTTATTAATAATTATCTATAGATAAATGTATGTGGATATATATATATATATATAATGGTTAGAGGCCATTTCATGTTGCTTGCATATGGGCAAGTTGCATCTTCATTTAGAATCGTTTAATTATTGGATTTGATTGCATGTTCCATACAGAATAATGGTCGATTTTTTTTCCTGACATTAATTATTGGATCATATCCGCACACATCTCAAAGCATACCAAATGTCCTCTTTCATTTTTTTTTATACAAATTTTATAGTGGCTATTGCGCAATTTAATGGTGCACATCACAAAAAATGATGAATTATTTTTTGCCAAAGGATACAATCGAACTGTTATTGTTTTGAAATTGTTGCAGTTGAATTGTAGATATATATATTTTTTATTTTTCAAGGATCTAAATCATCTAACATACGTGGTGTATAAAATTTATGGAGCAGATGCGAAACTACTAATTCCTTAGACACCAGCAAGACAAGTTGCAAGTTCGAGTTAAAGGATCTCAGTGATAAGTCATTACTTAAAAATTTAAATGCAAATATAAATAATAATAAATTAATTAAGTGAATCATTGATTATTCATCCAATATCTCTATTTTTAGATTTTATTTTTTATATATAAAAATGTATATGGTGGATAGGATTCCTTAAATGCTCCTCACCTTCTAAATATTTGAAAATGTAGGGTTTAAATCTATATTTCTAGCTAAACTATTAGTAAACATTATCAATATAGTAAACTAGTATCTCGAGTTTAGCTAAGAAAATATTTTATCCTGCTTAAGTTTCACCTTGGCTTTAGCCAAAAAAAGATTTACCCTAAGTTTTAGGCTTAAGGAAATACCTAATTTAGAAAATATATAAGATATAGTTAAAACTATCTACAGGTTAAACTAAGATTAAACTTGGACAAGCTGGGTTAAGTTGACATTAATTTAACAAATGTTCAACAATAACTCAGCTTAAGCCAACCTCAGGTTAGAGTATCTCAATCTAATCCAACCAACCAACCCATCTTGAAGTTACATTCAGCCTCAGGTCATGTCATGTTACTACCATATTGGGTTAGATTAATCGAGTTAAAATGGATCATAAAGATAATTTAAGATTGGAAAAATGTTTTGGATATGGTTAGATTTGTATTGGATTGGTTGCCTTTCTCTTTTGGAATGGAATTATGCAACACAAAAGATTTAAAGATATAGTTAAAGAATAAATTTATTTATTATTTGAATAATATAAATTTTCTATTTATTAATTGTTGGGTCAAGGTTGTGTTTACATTGGGTTTAAACTTTCTTACCTAATGAGCAGGTTGTGTTAATCAATTTTAGGGTGAACCCAACTCATTTGCACCTCTATCCTAGATTTATATAATTTTCTATCTAAACAGTAAAATAAAACAACTGGATCTAGGCCTCAAATGTTCAATGGTTGGATCATCTATATTGATGTTTCATGAGATTCCAACATTTTCTATCTATCATCTAGTTAGATTATGCTTTGGTCAAACTCTAGTTAGGGTTGGAACAAGGCAAGGTTTGATTTGACTTTTCTATTGCCATGTCCTATCCTAAAAATTTTTAGGTTCTAGCCAAGCTTAAAGTTGAAAATTTTTTCGCTCAAACCCAATCCATGCTCAAAGCCAAACTTGACTCAAAGTCTAAAGAGGTCAAACCTGCCCAAATGCAACTAAGCCAAAAGGCTCGTGCCCCATACCTAAAATTCTAATCTGTAGCATCTTCTGCATCATAGCCATCAATTTCTATCCCCTCCCAACCTACCAATAGTTGCATGATCATTATTGTATCCACAACATCTTCTATGTACCTTAGACTCGGTACAAACTCCATCATCCTTTTATCCCTTCATCCTTGTCAATCCCTTTCCTTCCTCAAATGCCCACCTTCCCTTCTCCTTTGCAATCCTCTTCTTAGCATCCTTTGTCTCCATCTCCTCCATTGTGTTAGGACCATAGCCCCTAACCAATCTTCTAAAGAAAATTCCCTCTCTTAACTATCCAAGGGGCCGAACGGCACTCGAACCTACAACCTCGCTCTGATACCACGTATTAGGATTGTGTCCCTAACCAATATTCTAAAAGAAATCTCTGATACAAGACGGGGTTTATTAGCCTTTATCTACTAGGCACATAATCCCATATCTATACGTGCTGCGAGCGGGCCTAAGAAGCTTCATATTGAAGTCGACCCACTTCAAGCTAAATCAACTCCAACGACAGGTGGAGCGGTCAGTCTCCCTTTCATCCTCCAACCCAGGGACGAACCGACGCCTCCATAAGGGGTTGACTTCTAAGAATTGTTGCCACATCACCAGCTACATAAATCCTATACGAGACCTCAAAGGGTATGCGCTGAAATATAACCAACAAATTGCATGTTTGAAGATTTAGAATGAGATGAGATAAGAGACAAGGATGACATAGTCGTGGGAGGGCAAGGATTCAGCAAGGTCCTTATGGAGTATAGAGGAGGGTGTAAGATAAATCTGTGGAAGCTTAAGGGTCATGGAAGGGTTGATAGCAAGGAAGGTATTGAGATCAAGAGCTATGAATGAGGACATAAAGGACTGAGAGAGGGGGGAGAAGATGAGAAAGAGACTAGGGTTTTTGATATTACCAATGTAGAGAGAAAGGGAGAAAATTTAAGTTTGGGTTATTAGCTTTAAGGTTCAAAAGTGGCACAGAAGGAGAGGAGGAGGGGAAAGATATCTTTGAAAGAGAGTGAGAGAGGAGAAGGGAGACACCATCTTCAGTTATCCCTCTTGCTATTGCATCCATAATAAAGAGGAGAGTAAAGAATAAGAGTATATATTAGTGGGATGGAATAGTGGGTTGGTGGTTTTAGGCTACTAATACTCTACAATATATGGTTTGCATCATAAAATGCTATACACTACTTGATGGCACCATAAAGAGATGGATGGCTATCAAGACGGCCTTACATGCTATACACGACACATCATTATTGATAGCTATCCATCTCCTAATGGCAACCATCAAGAGATATACAGTATTTTATGGTATAAATCTTATACCGCAAAGGATCCTGAGTTTAGGATTAATACATATATGATCAAGTACAGTTCATCAAATTAGGCCAGACCAATGTTAAACCTGAACTGAACTTGACCCAAATTAAATCAGGCTTTAGATCTAGGCTTGGGCCTAGCCCAAATAATTGCTTAGGCCAAGCACAAAAATGGACCAGCTTAGTGGCCACAGGATGGCCTAGCTCTTTCCTACATAGCTTTCCAAATAGTCTAAGTCAGACTCTTTCTAAAGCTAGCATCCATTCCCACTCTCTTGCTCCTCCTTCCTTTGTTTCTTTTCCTATCAAGCTCACGCATATAGCATGTGGAAAACATAGGATTTTGATCCAATTCTTTGTCATTGCTAATAAAATCGATGAACTCAATGATATTATTATCTTTTTTTGAAAGAATATTTCTTTAAGAAGAAGATCAAGAGCAAGTGTGCGCATAGAAGAAGCTCCAAAAGAATCCTTTTCTTATCTATGAAAAGACACCTTTATTCTCCTCAAATATGGATGGTTGGAAAATGGAATGAGAATGAGATCTTGGAAAGGACACCGACCATGTAATAAAGGAAGCACCATATGAGAGGAGGCTGTCTCTTGACAGTAGAGTAGGGCAGCCACCAAAGCACCATCACAATGATATCTTCTTCTTTCTTTGTTGCTCAATCATAGATGTATATGTACTAGTTCATCCTTTTTTTTACACCTCAAGTAGGGTTGAGAGAGGTTTTCATTTTTTTGGAAGAAAGAGCATGGGGGGTATGGTTGCTAGTGGAGACAATGGGAGGTAAAGCAAAATATAAGGGATGCTAGAATTACTTGCTCATGTAGGCATTTGTTAATTGTGTCTTGAATCAATTAATGCCCAAACCTATGTGATAAATATGGAAGATCTTGTAAAGATTTCAAATGAATGGTAGCCTTGATGGTTGTGCTCCTTTTGTATTAGTACATGAATTATAAATAAATAAAGTTATTTTGACATTTTTTTATCACAAATATTTCATCTTCTAATGAACTCCTGTGTTGTGGTGAAGTCCTTAGGACTATTTAGACTCGACAAA